>QLPD01000340.1:0-12712 GCA_003314085.1 Hymenopellis raphanipes
TGAGCGGACCAGTTCAGGCGGGATATCGCTTGAACGTGGCCGGTGTCGTGGGCGGGGCGGTGACTGGAGTCGCAGTGCTAGTCCGAGTGTGCTGCCTACGACGCCTGTGGACTCGCGCACGGATTTGGAGCGCGTGGTTGAAGGATGGGAGGAGGGTGCGGAGAAGTTTGTCGAGGTGACGGTGCACTCGGTTGGCGATGTCATTAAGACATGAGGTGATTGTAAAAAAGTATTACTCAGTATTTATGCGAGCTCCTCTCCTTTTTTGCCTCTGTCTATTTATCTGCCCTTTGTATCACTTTACGTCTATGTACTACATTTAAGTACTTTTACGAATATGATCATGTTGTATACCCTCTCAAGTTGCACGGAAAGAAGGAAGGATTGCATGGCTCCCTTCAGGAACACCAGCAGATATTTAAGTAGTATGTAGGCCCCAGGAAAACGCACCAAGCACACCCATAAGCGATGACGATGCATGGAGGAAAGGAAGGATCACGAAATCGGCATGAAGCAGTGGCTGAAAGCGGAGGCCGCTCACGGAGTGTCTAGATCCCCCGTGGGGTGGGTAAGTGTTTGCCTATATCAACGTGGTTCTATGACAACTCAATTGTGGCGCAATAAATTTATGAATTCTCCGATGGTGCTCAGTCCCCAAATTCGGTAGCTCTTCGGGATGCTGTTTGATTATGGGGTGTAGGTCACATTCAAGCATTGTCGAGCCCCGACGTTGTGTGGAAGTTGTCACTGTCAGTACATGTATGGGCGCACGTGGTAAGGAGTGATTTTGCTCACGACCGCCATCACCCTCAGCAGAAAAGTCCACGATTCACCTTGTCTATCTCTGTAAAGCTCGTAACTGTGCACTCTGACCAGTCTACTTCCGGAACGCTTTCAAGTTTGACTTTCAGGCTGGATCATGAAACGTGTTGTGCATTTTAGTGTTCGAACTTCGAAAGCTGTGCCCACATCGCGTCGAGCCCATTTATCATCCACCTGTGAGTTCTCATCATTTCAGTAGCTGGCTAGCCCTATGGTCAGTTTATTCTTACGAACTCTACGCGCCCGCAGGTGGCCGAGAATTATAGTGAGTGTTTCGTTTCGTTTCGGATGCCGACAGAGCCTCTGATTATTGTGTTAGGGCATCGCTTAGTGGCTTCCGTAACCTACCGAGGCCGTAAACTGGCAGAACCGGCTTTCAGAATCCAAATTTAAGGTAAACACACTGTTCCTTCTCTCAGTGTCCGGCCTATCTGATCGACCATCATCAATAGCGGATTGAGGGTTCTTGCTGTCTTCGATCCACCCATCAAGCCCTCTTAACGGATTTTACCAGTTACCACCGCTTCCCCACACACTCGCTCCGAAGTCATCGCCTCCTAGATGATTGGCCCTGGATTAGCATGATGATGGAGACTGTAGATCAGTGCTTAATACACCGAGGGCGCTTGACAGCCAGCGGCATTCCGTAACGCGGTGCGAGACCTATAAGCAGAAAAACGAAAAATTGCTCACCAAATTTTCGCTCCCCCAGCAATTTCACGGTCACCGCACGACGAGTAATTGAAGAGCCATGTCATTAATTGCCCCAAGTCAATCGGACTGGGTGACTTCGTCGTTTATTCAAGAGGAGATCGAGTTGGCCTTCTATGGTGCGTACTTGCGTCTGTCCCATTCGTGGTCTCACTACTTACTTGTCGTGATTAGGATTCTATACAGCGACAGCGTTCATGTCTGTAGCCCTTCTTCTGTGAGTGTCACCATTTTCGTCCTAGGGCAGTCAACAAGCTAACAGGCGGCTCGCAGACACAAGGGCCTGGGGGGCTCTTATGCTCGCACCGGCCTTTTTATCGTCACCATCGTTATGTTTGGATTATCGACGGGACATGTCTATATAAACTCGACCTTTTTCATCATTAACTTCCCGACGCTCTCAAGCGATCCCGAGGGATATAACCCGCAATGGCTCCTTGACCGAGCTGCCAGGTTACGAACAGATGGGATGATTTTACGTCGAATAGATGTACGTTTCGTTCGCGCTGAAGTTACGAGTTTTAGTATCGATCCATTGCAGTATTTCATCAGCGACACAGTCGTGGTCTGGAGAACATGGTGCATCTATTACGATAACGTTTGGGTCCGCGCATATCTAGCACTAGTTCTAGCGGCTACCGGCTGTGAGTCAGCGCTTTCTACTGTGCAATACAGCGTTAACGACTACTGCTTAGCAACATCCATCGCGTGTGGAGTACTGCAAGGAAAAGTTAACGGACGGATTACAAATTTCCTGGGTACTTTCTGTCTCCTCGTCACCAACTTCAGCACGACAGCGCTGTGTGGCTATAAAGTCTGGTACGTCAAACAGTGAATCTCATGCCATTCGTCACCTTCTGACGCGCCTTGCAGGTATTACAGGCGGTTCATCAAGTCTGCGTACGCAGGTCGGAGAAGAAAGACCTTGGTAGAGAATGTGCTACTCATCCTCGTCGAATCTGGAATGCTATACTGCATCTTTTGGGTAGGTCCGGGGCCTAATCTTCCCGGGCTAGATCTCATGAGTTTTCAGCTGCTTTTCATGCTGGGTGACTTTGGATACTTTGCTGGTGGACCGCTGAAGACCTTCGGTCTCGAGTTCTTCATGCCTCATTTCTCGGTATGTTATCCTCTGAGACCATGCGGCGCTGCGAACCAACGTCTTGCTAGGGCATTTACGTTTCGATGATCATTCTCGTAGTGGCACTGTCAAAGTCCTCTTCGGAGACCTTCTTCTCAGTCGTAGATCGCGACCTGGAGCACCAGTTCCCCAACGCCGGGCAGGCCTTGGAAAAGCTTGAATTCGCGCGCCCCCCGGCGGCGAAGTCGACAATAATAACTGATCCGGCATCCTCCTTGGCTACAACTGGTGAAGGAGTTACTTCCATTGTAGACCTTGGCTCAGACACAACTGACGAAGAAGAATTTCCACAACCAAAATGATTATTGCAAGGGGGTACCGGAAATCCGGGCCGGCACCCCGGGCAGGTAGGTAGGGTCCCCGCCGGAGGCGTTAAAAAAAATTTGGACCCCCTTACAGGCAGTAATCTGAGCCTAAATATGATCTTGAGAAGATGTATCTACATTCTAGCAGAGAGATTTCAGCTTGGTTAAGCTATGGTAACCTCAAGAATAACCTACTTAACTGCTTTCACCGCTTTTTAGCAGCTTAGTACCACAGGTAACAGCTGCCAAAATAGGCAAAATGAGGTACTAAACTAAGCAGAACTATGTACTGTACAGATGCATACTGACTTGTAACAACACAGGTATATTGGTCTCAACGTAGGTTCAGGTCTTCAGCAAGGCGGAACCTTGGCGGACCCAGATAATTACTATATATGGCAGGTAAGGTCACGTGAAGGTAGGTAGGGTCTGCCACCGAGTCCTTAACCAAGGATTCAACCCCATGTGTTATATAAGGATTCTTGGACCCCCTTGGATTATTGTGCTATAATTCGTGCTTGTACTTGTTACTTAATTTTAGGGTAGTTTGTATCGTGTATTTTAGAACTTAATTCCACCTGTGAGAAACAGCAGTGCACCTTCACAAAATGTACACTTCCACAGATCGAGATACTCGAGGCAAATATGCGGGTGACTCAGGGCGCGAATACCCAAACAAGTCGTGATCGCAGTTCGGGCCGTAGACTAAACTTGGACTGTTACCAGCTTCACGTCAAGTCGACCACCCAAACGTCGTGCAGCAAAGAAAGCGCGAACTGATGCGAAGCCTCCTGCATCTGACGTCCAGATCATCTCCTATACTCCAGTCGATATCAACGAGCCTCTGGACCGCCTCGAGCTCCTCTACGCGCTCTCTAGAACCTGCCACAATGTGCGGGCAATCACTCTCCCGATGGCCTGGGAGCTCTTTGATGTTACGCGTACAAGACACGTCGGTGGTCAGTTGCCATTACTGTTTCGCTATTTACTGGGGGAGCTCACAAGGACGGGAAGATTGGACAAAGTACCTACCTGACGACCTCGAGCACAAGAGCAAGGTCCTGCTCAAACTTACGCATATTCATCCGCTTGTCCGGTCAGTTCTTTCACTTATCGGTATCAAAGACTAGCCGTGACGCACCGTGCCAGAACCGTTCGTGTCTTGTTTACGCGCCGTCGCACCCCAGAGGTGCTCGGCGCATTTGCAAAATGTTTGGAGAAGCTCGCCAGCGTAACCAAACTGGAAATCACGTAGTACGCTCATGCCGCTGTGACGACGCACTTGAAAAAAGCGTTCGAAGGGTATACCTTTCCGGGTCTGTCACTGTGAATCATAGTAAGCACGAGTGTTCGAAGTTGATTACTGCGATTGGGGCGGCGTGTCCTGCGGTGGAGGAGGTTGTTGATTTCCAATTAGATCCTGGTAACAATTTGAAGAGTGCGTCTATTCTCTTTCGAGTCTACGTGTGATGAAGAACTTTGTTAGGTCTGATCAAGGCTGCTCCAAACCTTCGTTCAATACACCTTCAGCATCCGCCATCCAAGGTTCGTGTCATCACTGCCAGCGACGTATTGCGGTACTGATTTCATGTCCTCAGGACAAGATCATTTCCCTCGGGCCATTCAGGAACTTGAAGCAACTTGGGGCAACACACTATCTGAAGGACACTAGGACTTTCACAGTCAAAGATCCTCCCGTTCCTTTAACCGTCGACGCGGTGTTAAATGTACGTCAAGACTTCATTGGGGCTGCCCGAGAATTTTTGGAAGAGAGAGAGGTGGGGGAACAATTGTCATTGACCATCGGTTGCACGACCGCACTTTGTACAGTCCTAATACGCAAGTGGTGCTCCCGCCGTATTGGACGCACACGATCTCGGTCTGAAAGTCGACTAGCGGTACACATGGAATTCGCGCCCGCCCTGGCGAAGTCGACAGTAATAACCGATCCGGAATCCGTGGCTACGGTATGCGCGATGGAGTTACCTCCATTGTAGACCTCGGCAGACGCGGTTCAGATACAACTGATGGACAAGATTTTCCACAGCCATTGCCAAAGTGACCATCTGTGCTATAATTAGGGCTTACACTTCTGCTTGTCATAGAGTAGTTCAAGTTTGTATAGTGTATTTTGAAAGAAGAGCAGCAAAGAGGGATTTTCTGATACCGGCAGGCGGCCTACTTCCCCGCTTAGATGCGCTGGTTTCAAGGACAAGCTTTCGGCATGAGAAACTTCATGGCCTGGCTGCGTCTGCTCCACGAAATCGCTTTGAGGTCGGTTCAGGAGAGATAAGACACGGTGGGCGCAAGGCTTGTCACAGAGATCACACCAACAGCAGAGAAAATTCATTCAGCTAGGCGAGTTTTTGCGTGGTGAAGCACCGAGGAGGATCCACTTGGAATGGAGAATATGATGGTTGGAAAGACCAAAGGAAGCGTGGGAATATTCTTCGGAAGCAATATATGGAAACGAGCCAAGGCTAAACTGAAGCCACCACAACGCAACGCAGCATATTCCGCGAACTTTGCTGCTGTTTCTTTCTGACGCTGCTGTACACTCACATGTGGGCTTTAATGTACAGCTCTATCCTACAAGATCATTTATAAACCGGCGAACATATGCTATCAATCACCTGCTCCTCCATGAATCGCTTCAAACTCTTCATCTAGGATCGCCATATCAATGATATCCTCCCAATGCCCATGCCGCCAATTACACTTCCTCCTCGTTCCTTCAACCTTGAACCCTCTATTCAAGCTCGGCGTTAATTCCCCGTTCGTCAGGATCATAGTACTAAACGACTCACAATTTCTCATAAAGCCTCACCCCGCGCTCGTTCTCGCCAAACACCTGCAGACTCACGCGGTGCATCCCCAGCTCGAGAAACGCATGGTCGACCAACCATGTCATCGCTTCCGTGCCATACTTCCTCCCCCACCATTTCCTCCCAATGAACAGCTCTACGACGGCGTCTCGGTTCTTGGCAGAAGGCATCCGCAATCCTATGACACCGATGATTTCGTGTGTGTCTAAGGTTTCCATGACGGCTTTCACTAGGACAGACGTGTCCGTCTCTGCAGAACTCCGGAAGACGGCGGCGAAACGCGGTTCGCTCATGGGAGCGCAATAGGTGGTGCTGCCAGTGGCTTGAACGAGGGGATCGTTCCAGATCGTACGCAGAGGATCACAGTCTGAAGTCTTTAGTTCGCGCAGAAGAAGGTGCTGTGTGGTATACATGGCGCGACTGTACGACGTGGTCTTGACACCTGCAATATCAGTTCGACGTTTTATCATGGTTTGGCGTACTGCGGCGTATTTGATGAGCGTACGTGCTGGGGATCTCGGTAGAGCACGATGAGGAGTGTTGACTGCGGAAAGAGTAGAGCT
Source organism: Hymenopellis raphanipes (assembly GCA_003314085.1). Classification (NCBI taxonomy): domain Eukaryota; kingdom Fungi; phylum Basidiomycota; class Agaricomycetes; order Agaricales; family Physalacriaceae; genus Hymenopellis; species Hymenopellis raphanipes. The sequence continues at coordinate 6,368 of QLPD01000340.1, forward strand.
CGAGTCAGAGCAAGTTTCACCGGTACGGCGTTCGACAGGATGACCGTGAGTTGTACAGTTGGGATTGGCTACATCGGAAATTCTCTCTGGTTCTGAAACGATGGACATGATAAGTCACCATCTTAATACACAACTGCGGAGCGAACTTCAATGCTGCTTCTGAGGAATCCTCCATTAGCCCTATCCTTATCGATGACTGAGTCATCTTAAGCCTTACTTCAAAGGTTGAATTTCTACACACTTACATGAGGTATGCGCCACATATGCCGGATTGCCGATTTCATCCGCTACCGCTATAAGTGTATGTTATAAGGAAAGAAGAAGCTTCGATATATGGGAGACGTGCCGCTGTCGAATTGTCTGAATAGTAGAATTTCATCTGGTATTTGGTCACGAAGGTAAACCCACTTCATGTTCGCTGAACACGAGGAGCTGAAGACGATGTTATTCAGACGCAACTGGCACACTCACGGTTAAATTTGACGTAGTAACCGCCGCCGAACTGTAAATCAGGATTAACGGACCATATTCCAGTTGAACTTGGGCGTCGAAGTCGGCTCACCATGTCAGTTGTTCGGTCGAGGTCGTCTGAGTGCAGAGAACGCCCATCGCAGACAAGCGGTGCGTCAGTTACTGGTCCTTTCAACGGACGCCAGATGTTACTAGTGGCCGTCTGACTTAGCACGTCAACAACAAGAGCGAAGAAGGAAACTTGCATCATTGCGAGTCTGTCCGCCGTTGTATACGGCGTGTCAGGACCAAAGGCTTTCAGGACCTCGTCGGCTACTCGTTCGCGATTGACATCAATGTGTACAGCACAAGATGGCTCTTGAGCAAGTGTCTTGAAAGCCTGATCGTCGTTATTGAGCGTCGCGTCATTTGAGGTAGTACTGGTCACTGTTCGTTGCCTAAAAACTTTGTTGAGAGGCGGATGTTCAATACGATTCAAATCATCTCTCACCGTAGGTTCCAATTCATAGGAGCACAAGCACGGGCTCCTAGGAACGCCTTTAGCCATCTGCGTGCAAAGTCAGTCCCCCAAGGACACGACCGCGACTGGTAGGACTGACTGGCAAGCTTCTTTCGCGCACTGGTCTTCCCATCCGGCTCCAGAGTTGATGCCATCGAAAGGAACCGTCTGCCAAGTGAACCCGGTGACATCGAAAGAAGGTTGGTATGCATCTTCCCGAAGATTATGCAGAGGGACTTTGTGCGTCCGCACGTAAAGTGTCTCACCACTGGGCACTCGTGTGATAAATGGAATCGAGAACGATCCTGGAGATGAAGGGTCACAGGCAAAGTTGAGGTCTGCTTCGAGGTAGGACTGCGCGTCATGATGGTGAGAGTCAATTGGAGCGATGGGCGTTAGAAAGAGTATCGTCCAGGGGCTATTACGCTGTGCTGATAGAGAGGTGAGTATATGGAACGCCGGTGAGCGTCCACCATCACCGTGTTGTACTGTCCTAACCAATTGACGCGGCGCTCTGTGCTGTCATAATGGACGTCGATGCCGCCTGGTTTATCCGCGCCGTAAGTGTTTGAATATATTTCGGAAATATAAAAAGAGATGTTGGATTAGGAGGTGAAGTACATGTATGGATTGAATTATTCTACATAATCAGTACAGCCCCAATGTGAGCACTGCCGAGTGGTTAGAGTAGAAACGAGTGAAATCACTTTAGCACGTACTTGTCTTCAAGTTCGCCTTTAACTGTTTCCTCCTAGCGATCCTCGCTTCCTTCTTTATCGCCGTGAGATTGATCATCCCATGTGTATGAGAGAACAACACCTCTTGATTGACTGGGTACGTCCACTCCTTTGGTCGAGCAAACGACATTAGGTGATTCGTCGCGCCTTGGGTATGATACCACGGCCAACGATCATTTTCAGTCGAAGTTTCGTCAGACGAAGGAGCGATGGTGGTAATGGATCTAAGTGGGGGCATAGGGTAAATCCTAGGATGAATTCCTTCGGCTCTATCAACACCATCATCGGAGTCGTCTGGCCCGAGTGATGACGCCAAAGCGTGGGTGTCAACCGCGACTTCTGAACTATTGAGTGCGCTTGGTGTGCGATCCCTACTTGTCGCGAAGAGGCCAGCATTTTCCGACGGGGCGCTACTCGAGAGGGGAAGACTTTGTGGCGCCGTGTACGGTGCCGGAGGTACTGGGGTACCGACCGCCTGGGGCAAGGTACCACGGAATGCAGACCTATGAAGGTAAAACCCGGTAATGGTATCCACGAACCATTCATCGGTACCAGTCACTGGTGTCAACATGATGGGTCTGCGATTAAGTTCTCGAAGACGTTCCAGAATTTCAGATGAAACAGGACGCGCTGAGGTCCCTGGGGTCAGAGACGCGGCTGATGTGAAGGAGCTTTCGTGTATGTAAACGTCTCCCTTGGTGTCCGCATACGTATACCAGCCGTCATGAGGACCGCGAAGGGGGTTCATGATTAGGATAGGTTTTTCAACCCGTGCAGGTTCTATTTCAGGGATTGCCATGCGAACTGAATTTAAGGCTCAATTTAAAAACACTGTGGAATAAGACAGATACACATACTGGTATCCGCAGTCACCTCCTCATCCCAAATTGCTCGTCTAAGGTCGGCATCGGATCGAGTCTCCGGCGTGGGAGGAGCAAGCGGTTGCTGGAATTCCCGATGCATACGAAAGGAGGCGTCCGTGTCGGGTAATTCACCTGTATCGATTCGCGGAGTGATTAATACTCCGGACGTCATTTCTGAGGTGAATACTCGTCAGCGAATAGAAATATATGAATACAGATCCTCGTACCATTGAATGTCGTACTTCCACGACGCAGACCGGAAGGTCTACTTCCCCTGAGAGCAGATCTACGAGAGCTACCTGAACTAGAGGAACTTGTATTGGCCATTGCAAGCGAAGACACTGAGGAAACGGATGTAGACATGCTGGGGGTTGATTGTACAGCAGCAGAGGTAGTAGGTGCTTGTACAGCTGAAGAACCTGAAGCAGCGGTGTCTCTCAGCGCGGCAGCGGGAACTTGAGAGTCGACGGTTTCTATAAAGGGATCAGTGGCAATCTCGAAATAGGACCCGCGATGCTCACTTGCGTGTTCTTCTTCATTGACGCTCGCATCAACAGGAATATCATCAGCTGTATCCGATAATGGTTCTCCAGACTGAGGATTCTGAGCAATGTCATGAGCCGCTGCAGATGCATCCATTGTGGCGGCCTGTCGCAACGCAAGGCTGTTTACAAACGATGCCCGTAGAGCATCGTCGGACACAATGATCCGCGCGATGGTATGGATGGTGCTGCAAATGGAGAGCACAAAGTAGTCTACGATGATATCATGAAAACGTGAGAAGCCCTCTATGGGAGACGAGACATTAGAGTCAGGAGCGTTCGCGTCGCGTGCGTCTGGAGACTGGGGCGTAGTCGGAGAAGTAGTTCGAGTGGCATTGGTCGTGTTATCGTCAAGCATGTTCGTTAGTGATCCTAGTCGTGAGTGCGTGTTTATCGTGCAGGCGTAAAGGTTCATGCTGAACGAGAATACGTCTGGCGGTATTTATATGACAACAGACAGAGGCCATCCCTTCTGTGGCATTTGATGAGCATTTCTAGAACAATAAGTTTTTCCGCCAAAAAGTAAAGGAGAACAAGGGAACAGAACAATAAGACTCGTTTGGGAACAAAAGCAAGATCGACAAGGACTCGCAGCATGACACGCAGGATCTGCGAGTGAGCAGTCGCGCATCCCTTCAAATTAATATAGCTAGTCTTGAGAATTGACCTTTCTTTGTTCGTTAATGCTGCGTAGCACCCAAAAGACGATCCGTAATGCATCCTTTAAGAAAAGTAAGGCTCAGTCCATGTGAGTGGCGCAGTCGAACGATACGTATTTACATACGTGGCTGTGCCCAGTAGGTATGCCGCGTTGTAAGAACCAAAAACTGGGACAAACTGGGGACAATGAGTGTTTGTGGTTGACTTCCGGCATGTCGGTCCGATCGCCGAACTTTTTGGAAACAGTCATTAGGCTGGTATCATTTTGCTTTCAAACTCTGAATTGAATACGTGATTAAGGTATGTACATTCTCGTGTCATTCAAACATAAGCTGTTCTCTTACACAGCTAAAATCCTCAACTCCACTCGATTGTCAAGGAAAACACTAATGCAGTCGTCAGATCATGAAATCGTCCTTGAAAGCTGAAATCAAACGCACATTTATTTATCCTCCGGCTCAGCGCAGCCCTTCGTGCCTTCTTCTTCTCTTGCCTGATAGCCGTGACGTTGATCAACCCATGTCCACGCGAGAACCTCACTTTCTGAATGATAGGATATGTTTCTTCTCTCGGAAACGCGAATGTGGTATTCCAATCTGCCGGCCACGACCGTGCGGCTTTCGTAGGATACCATGGCCAATCGTCGTCACTGGCAGAATCACCGTCGGTTCCTTGTCGGCTGAGACTGAGTACCGTATCGTTCTGCCCGTACGCATAGCGAAGTGACTCGGAACCTGGGCGATGGCGTAGCCCGAGACGTGGCCCGACTGTCTGCCCTCCACTTGTTCCCCAGGAGGATTCAGATACCGTCCCGACTGGGACGGCCCGAGCAGAGTCGTCGCCTCGGGAGCTACTCTGAGTCGGTGTTGGGTAGAACGCCCTCAAACGAGGAAGTAACCCTTGAAGAGACCATGCATGTCTTGGCTTTGGCATAGCGATTATAGGCTCAGCTTCCTCGGGCTCATCGTCGTCGTGTAGAATGCCAAGATCCGAGATTGGACTGGAAGTGTCGTCACGCGGAGCATTTTCCTGCGGTGACTCCGCCTCCTCGGCCGGTATGGGATTATAACGAACAGTTCCTGTGGTTCCTGTACCACTAATTAGTCGTTGTCTCATAAGATTTATAGGCGACCTACCTTGCATCGGCTTTCTCCTCGTTTGTGCGGCATTGGCAGCATGAATAACTGCTGGAGATGGTATGGGAATCGAGACAAAGTTCTCGTATTTGTATCTTGTTGGCGTAAGGTTGCTCGCTTGCTCTATGCTATGAATACTGCTGTCGCTGGTTTCCTCGCCGCTAGCGGATTCTGGTATAGCATGACCCAATACGAGTCTTGGCTCGGCATCTTCGATAATGTCAAAACATTTTCGACACATGAAATATTGCACAAACGTACGCTGTACATGAATCCTTTCTGCAGTCATCACGTATCCCAAAGACAAGTCTGAAGGGGCAGTGGACGGTACTGACAATTGCTGGACTGTAGACTCTCTGTTTTGAGAAGAGGCGGCCATCTGCGCTGGCTCGGTATCTTCGAGGGTGTCAGTTAATCATTCGGCGCCACAATATAGCCACTCACCTTGCAGGATGGGTAGGTCTGCAGATCGACCACTAGCAAGTGACGCACGCCACTCTTGTACTAAGGGTAGCGAGGCGCTATCGTGCTGCATAGGCGACGTGGACAAGGAAGTAGCGGGGGACCGTGACGAAGCAGATTGCGCGTCGAGGTCCAAATCAGTGAATCTTGTTCTCGAGAATCGTGCACGGATCCAGAGTGCCACGAGTTGCAAGATGAACGCTACGATGATGGTGAAAGTAGTCGAAGACGCGACGGCCCATTCAGCGTGCTCCAATAGTAGCGGCAGTGTCCTACACTGACTGGCAGGTACACTCGTCGTTGTCGATGTCGTCGAGGTTGGGGGTAAAGCGAGAGACGTAGAAGCAGAGTTATCGTGATCCTCTGGTACCTTCCGTTCCTCGGAAAGTCGTGGTGATGTTTCATATAACATGACGGTATCGTTTAATCGTAAAGTCGTAAAGAGTAAGGCTGGGTATCGTGAAAGTGGCGGATGGTTCTTGGTTGGGAGAGAAGCCACAGCGAGCTCGCTTGTTCTTGTATTGTTTTTTCTTCTTGTTGTCGATACCGGAGATCTCTAACTGAAGATAAGGGCCGGATGGAACAATACCGGGAGGACAACAAAAAACCGAATCGAGAACAATAACATTGGGACCTGGGACTCGTGTGAGAGTACACGCGGGAAAATCTTTCGTCATTAGTTACGCGGTACCAAGGATATATCACATTTCCTCAACCTCCGATTGAAGTGTTCCTTTGGCCTGGCCTAAGATCGTATCATTAGCAAATGTGGTGAGTACTAATGACGGCGCACGCCACTTACTGGACCAGTCTCGAGCAGTGTGAGCTTATATCGAAGAACGATCATCTCAAAAGCAGTTCTCAATTCCACCAACGCGAGAGCTTTACCCAAGCAAGCCCTGTACACCAAGTCAGCCAAGTATTCCAACAAGAAGTCGTCTTGAACACATACATCGGTCCATCGGAAAACGGCTG
>QLPD01000342.1:0-11498 GCA_003314085.1 Hymenopellis raphanipes
CTCCGAGTCGCTGTGCAAGGAAGTGTGGGCGATGCGCGATGGTCGTCTTGAGGCTTCCGGCCACAACTGGGTCGAGGGCCAGGGCGCCGGTCCGCGCATTGACAAGAAGGACGGCGAGGAGGAGGACCAGTACGATGCTATGGGTAACAAGATCGAGAACAAGAAGCAGAAGAAGATCACATCAGCAGAGGCACGGAAGCTCAAGAAGGAGCGGATGGCACGTAAGAAGAGAGGTGAGGAGATCACTGACGATGAGCTCTGAACGAGAGTTTGTTGTGGCATGGTGGTTTCTCGTCTTGTTTTTTCAGCACTCACTATCTATGCGTCGGCCGCGCTCTATTCCTTGTTGTCTGTTTCACTATGTGTACTTTGTGCTGTTTTTTTAATATTTGTTACCTACGACGCAATGATTACTTATGACATACGAACGAATTGTGTGGTGGAGCTGCATTCTAACGACAGCAAGAATGTTTGTCGGTCCCTAGAAACTGTTGCCCAAGTGCACCTCTCTTTTCTTTTGGATACTTGCAAAACGCGGGCGCTCTTGCCATACGTCGACATTCTAATGCCCCCAAATGCCCTCGTCGGCCGTGTTCTCATTTCTCAAGCCACGCCGGTAGGGCCGAATTGTATTTCTCTCCGAGGCCACTTGTCGTATCGGACTGGCATCTCACTATTGAAATTGTCTGGCTTTTTATTTGACTCTCATTGACCAAATGGCGGATCACTTATTTACGTTCTTCACTCCGAGTCCGTGGTCACTTGTCCTACAGGAAAAGCGCCAGCTTGAATGTAGAGTGAGATTGAGGAACTCATTTTTTGTGTACTGTATCCTTGGCACGAATTACCTATACATCTTCGAACGGTCGGAATGAAGGTGGAGAACAGCGAGCGCTTCCTGAGGCTGTCGGACTGCTATGCGTGGGGTGACTGGCGAACGACCGATATGTTCCCAGCAAGCAACGGCTTCGTCAAGTTGGGACCAAACGGCAAGAAGAAACAGTACCCAGCAAACAGTTGTGTTGAAAACCATGCTCTTAGGAAGAAAATTCTGTATGAGAGCGCTGCGGCCGAGAAGAAGGTTCAATCTAGGAAGTGCAATGTTCCACCAAATGCCCTGCCTGCAGAAGATTCGGGATGCCATCGTTCAGGGCGACGCGGGTCATCACACGCGACACTGCTTGAATCTACTCAGGCAGACAGTTCTTTGCGCCAGCGACACGACGTTAGACCCCATGATAAACAAGCATAGCATAGACGGCCTGGGGATTGTACATGTGTGTCGAGACTGGAAGACTGTGTTCGATTTTGTTACCGAAAACCAGCTCAAGTATTTGAACTCGAGCGAAGGATGGAATGGGTAGTTTGCCAGAGTCTTTAGTGATTCAAAATTCTTATGCCACATTTTGTCTTCGACATACCTAGTAGGTAGATGACTAGTACGCCTCGCCTCTCGTGACAGCTGTTTCAAATGCAGGTAACTCTGGAGGAAGAACATGCGCAACTTTTGAGGTGGAGCGATGCAAGTTTAGGTCTTCGCCACTGTTCTCTGTGTCTACAACCCTATCAAGGTGGATAGGGACATTGCCGATCGAGGTGGCGGTTTCTGGGTCCTCGTTTTCACTAGAGTTCCAGCGGAGCCCGTGCGAGATAGCGCGAGTGGAGTCGCCGCGACTTCGTCCTTGGCTGACGCGTATAACAATGCTACAAAACTAGGGGCACAAGCACGTTGAAAAAGAGCGACTGGAAAGGAAAATCACGCACCACGATTCCCTGTGAATAATCCTAATCAGTCCGTTGGTTGCGTGGCGTCATAAAAAGAACATACAATGGTAGGACCAGACTGAGAGTGTCTTGTCAGTAACAACATCAACCCCGGCTTTGAAAGAATGGCTCACAATTTCCAAGAATATAAAGCTTGAGAAGGATCGAACCACGAGAGTGACGACTAGACACAACGACACGAGAGTAGTTGCCGTAGCTAAAAAAAGCTGAATCTACATTCAAAATACAACCATAGGACATACCTGATTCTACGACGAGAGCTACTATCCGTGTAAAAGAATCGTCCACCTTGACGCCATCGTTTCGGTTTGTGACGCCAAGAATTCGATAAGCAATGAGTCCTATAGATACATGAGTCGAATATAGGAGGAAATTACACAGGAAGTGACCTACCGGAACAGCTAACATTGACGAGCGCTGTTAAGCAGGAAAAGGCGGTCAAGGCCGCTACGAGATGAGTCGGTAAACCTCTGGGTCCAGTGAAGGAAACGGTCAAGTATATCCACCAAATGCCAGCCCCTACGCAAACTTGAGGGAGACCGCGCAAAGGTTCCTGGTTGAAGCGAAACTTACCAAAGTCAGCAAGGGTGGCGAGAACAGGAATCACAATGACCATGAAGCTCTTATTCCACACAACGAAAGTTCGGAAGATCTAGAGTCGTGATGAGTGCATGGGAATCAAGTTGAATGGAGATATGTACCAGAAATGCATCATAAACGAGTACGACAAGCACAAAGAGGACGCAGACGAGTAAACTCATTGGCGATGCGAAATTTCCCCCGCCAATAATGCCCTTGCTAACACTGGCATATTTGTAGGCGTTCATGGCTCGTTCAGCTACAGCAAGACATCTCTGCAATGTGATTTAGAAGATACTAATGCAAGTATCCGACGAAACGACAGAATTACCGCACTGATGAACACGAGGAGTAAGACGTGTGTGGTTGCGAGGTACGTATGACCGTGCCCGGCCTTGTAGCGCTGATAGAGCAACTTGCTGCACTCTGCTCCAATGACCAGATATATCCCTAACCTCCTTCAGCGAACTGGACAATGTAAATCACTTCAGCGCACCGAAGAAAAATGTACCCGCGTAAGACGCAAGCAGTCCAGCGTCGTAATAGTTCAGCGCCATCGCGAAAGGAGCCTGGACGTTGGAGGTGGACGCTGTTAAATATCTATATACATCTAACAGCTTATACAAATGCGAGGGGAAACAACACGCGATCTACCCGCCATTTCAGAATGAGACAATACGATCAAAGCCCAGCCAGAGCCCAGCTAAGCCCCCGAAGCCTTTGGTGAGCGAGGAGGAGATAAATGTTCCTCCTTCGAAAAAGAGTGTAATGAGTATAGGGTGCGACTCGGAATACCGCGAGGACGAAGTGCGCCGAGATCTGCCGCCTTGACGCCAGAAATGGCGATACGCGTACGGTGCGAGAGAATGGCGCTGACGTTTGGCTGACGTCCTCGTTGGTAGTATTAATGTAAATGCCAATCCTTCGTCTTCTTCCATTTCGTGATACGGGAGGCACATACCTCGCCGGGGCTGTGGCCACTAGAATGCTCTGTGCATTGCCGATTTAAGAACTTGTGTTTGTCGAGATCAATTGAATGCGAACAATGCACTGCCTTATATTTAATAGGGCGTCGGTTCGAGCAATTGGACGCCATTTGAGTACAACTTTACGGATGTGCTCGTCCCTATCCGATGTATTTCTAGCGACCAGAGAGTTTGAACTGTTCGAGTAAAGTCCAAAGGGTGCCCTGTGCGATGTTTGTTAACACATACAGTGTGGATGAACTTAGGTACATACCGCGTCCTGGACTGGTGACGCCGGGTGAACGCAGAACTGTAGAAACACAAAAAGTCTTCACCGAAGTCTCTGCTTGCAGCCAGAGCCTCGACGCTTTCACGAACACGCCGAGCGAAGTCTAGAATAGCTGATACTTAAGCAACAATGAGGTTGCAGAGGAGTCTGAGAGGAGTAATTGTTCAGTGTTGCAGAACGTAGTTATTAACGTCCAGAATGCCTCAGCCACCACACGCGGGACCTACAAGCACGCCAGCGAACAGAACGCTTCAACCCCACCCATCCCATCGTCACCGAATACCATTCCTTCCGTCACGACATTCGAACTGTTGTGTTATCTGGCGGGACCTAAAACAAAAACGGTCAAATCGTATCGCCCCCTGGTCAGTGTTACTCACACCAGTTGATGACAAGCCGCTTCGATTTGCCAAACTTCACTTCTTGTTTGATAACAGTCTCTAGGTGCTCCCGGTCCTCGAGAGGATAATCCACCTCATCCTCCATCATCAGCTCGAATTCGACCACTTCCAGAGAGGGATAACGAGCTTCCAACATCAATGTCCAGTCCATGAAAGGATGCTTGAAGGTGTTCTCGATGACTCCTACAGGTTCATCCAGATAGCATGTAACCTCGAATTTTTTCAAGCTAGGACATAATGGGAAGACCTCCAGTAAGCTGTGTAACCACCGCGACAGGATGTCATGGTCTTCGGTTGATCGAATGGCGACGGTCTGCAAGACAGGCAGTAGGGCGCCCAATGCAAACGGAGGTGCTATCCTGTCTGTTGTGAGGTCGCTAGTCAGTGAGGGGCGGTATGCAATCTAGATCATATGTCTCACCGTCCATCGGCCCAAAACAAAGTTCCTCCAATGTGCTAGCCACCATTTGTATCAGACGAACAAAGCCTGCAGGCAAAAGAGGAGGACTAAATTCCCAACCTATCTTGCGGAGGGGAGGAAGCGATTTGGAGAACAGTCTGTTCGAAAGCCAATCCATCGATCCATACACACAGTCCTCGAACCACACTTCTTCGAGCGTTGATAAATTCCCAGCAAAGGCATAGTCAAGCTTCCCTTCCACGACCGTTTCGGGGATTCCGCAAGTGAATTGGCATCGACGAAGTTCTGGGAAAAAGCTCATGATATGCTCTAATTCCAGGCCGACATTGCCCAAAAACGAAAACCGCCGGACCCTCGTTAGAGATTCTAGAAAATGTGTAATGTTGGTGGAAAATACATTGAATCCAGTCCCTTTATCGATAGTTGTCCAGTGGAGATGGGTGACACTGTTCATGGGGGGCAGGACCAACTCGAAGTCGGAATCAGCGGGGAAATCACAATCAAGAACTGTCAGATAGTCTCTGAAGAGGCGGGATGCGGAGGTCGTCTCCGGAGCGGCATTTATTAACTTCCCAACAAATCCATCTGGGGCACGTTCTGCGCGTTCCTCAAGAGCAGAGGAGGAGCCGAGTTGGACATCGACTCGGCGAACATACTTCGCAACACACGGTAGAGACGCGCATATATTGACCCAGCGAATGAAATCGGCCTTGCAGAGGAAGGAAGCCCTACAGAAAAGATAGCGAAGGGCCGCAGCGCGCCACGGCTTGGATACAAGCGACGCCGCGCGGACGAACACGGGGTCGTCTTGGTTATGGGAGATAATTTCGTCTATCAGTTCCTGCGGGAACTCAAAGAACTTTCCTGCGTGACGTTTGTTAGCAAGACTAAATGGGATGAGGAGGGCGTACCTCTTCGCAGACTAGTAGCTGACATGATGATGAGGGCTTAGAGGAAAATTGAAACGGCGCTGGGCGTCCCGAAAACTGGCCGAGAACTTCTCGATCACCTGACCAAGCATTGATGTTCTTCCGATTCATTTTCTGTCATTAGTTGCAGATTTACAGTATATAGCACAGTTGTGAGTATCCTGTATCGTACAGTAAGTATCGGAGGACGTATAACTATTAAGAAGTTGTCTTTGTAGGCTAACAAATGTCCAAGCAAATGTCCGGAATAGCGTGTGCAGACTCAAGCCAAAACCAACCTTAACATGCCCCACTTATCACTTTCGACACCCACGAGACACGTCTTGCCGCCGAGACAGTCCATCCTTCGCGCGCCTTCTCTCCAACCACCAACCATAGTACCCTCCTGATTCCTTCCCTTCGATAGTCTCTTGCTTTGTTCCTCACTCACCCGGCATCGCGCCTCATACGCCTCGCACACCATCCGTTGCTGCTGCGGACCTAGGGCAAGCCAGTCCGCGTACGTCAGCGGCGTGGCCAAGAATGCGTGTATACTCATGAGAAGATGAAGGTTGGAGATCGGCATCGAAGGGCATACGGGCGAAAAGGGCGGATAGACCGTAAGCGCCCATTTCCATCGCATCTGCGCCACCTCGATTACCACCTGTAGAGCCGTATATGTCGGCGGATCCGTGGCGGGTTGATTGAGCAGTCCTTCCCCGACTCCTCTACCGCTGGGCACATGACGGACATCATATGTTATTGGGGCTCTGTGGCTTGGCTTCGAGGCGAGAAGAGGGTGCATGTGAAGTCTCTTTGGGGCGGGAGAAGGGGTTCTAGGCTGAAGGTGGAACGAGACACGATGGTGCATTTGCGGCTTCGATGTGCCAGTCCGTGTGCGCGTCTTCTTGAGGATCGGGCGTGGGCTGAGAGGAGGCGAGCGATGCTGTGGGGTCTTCGGCTGCGTAGTTGAAAACATAGGCACTGTGATGTACTACGATGAGCGTCGTCATACTTAGAAGAAACAGAAGAGAGTCAAGAACTTACACTGGCATTCTTTGTTGCTCTGGTTACAGTACAGTGGCACAATCTTCACCGCAGACTGTTGTCCGCCGTGGCTTTGAGGGAGCGATATAGTCGTGGGGGCCTTGCGAGACATTGCGGTGACTGATGACCGGAGTCCAAGCTTTTCAACTAGTGGAGGCGAGGTTATCGATCCGGTTACAGCCACTTGAAAGGGCCAGAGCGCATATTTTCCACCGCTCAAAAACCTATTCTCTGAGGCAATCAATGTCCCACTCGACAGTCAGTGTTTCGTGAAATGAACTGTCACGGATGATGCTAAAGATCGACGACCGTGTCTTGGCGTAGTGACAGTACCAAAGAGTCATGGAACTGAAGAAACAAGAACATCAAGATGAAGTCGGGAACGAGAAGGATGTATCGCAATTGCATTGTCGAAGCGAAGGTAAGATGACGATCGTAGGAAGCCATACAAGAGTAAGACGGCGATGCGTCCTTCGAGGAGATTCGTTCCATCAGAGAGATCAGCATTCTCGGTCGGCATACGAGACCGGACACAAATCTACAAATGCATTCCTATGAAGAGAACGTCAATCATAGATGAATGCCAACTCATACTGAGGTTACATCCATCCGTTGATTGATTGCATTAGAGAAGCTGCCGGAAAATTTGCAGTGCGATGTGAAGGCGGCCAGTGCTTCATGCCATGCGGAAGCACATGGGCGCAAGGTGGTTAGAGCTAGTAAGCAATGATGCTTGATGTTTTGGCATGTGCAAATGTCTTCCAACGTTCGACGCCATGGTCCTTGAGCAGCCAAGGCAGTATCGGACATCGATGTCGGGCTCCTGCGGGGCGTTACCTTCCAGCAGCAATCTTTCGGCGAACTATGAACTCGCAGGATTCAATGACTTCCCGTTCTTGGGCTCGATTGTGACACGAGTACAACCGAACTGAGTATGAGTGTAGGTCGAAAGTATGATTACCGCGCCGGGCCTAGAATAGGAAGGTCCTTCAATGAGAAGAATTGTTGTCAGAAATATGCTCACTCCACCGCATGACAAACTTATCAGAGTTGACCATCTCTATGTTCTGTCGGATAACATTTTCCAAGCGCTCCCTTTCTGCAACATCGAATTCTTCTTCATCTTCCATCATCATCTCGAATTCAAGCACCTTCACAGAGGGATAACGGTCTTCTAGTAACGACTTCCAATCGAGGAAACTAAAAGCAAACACGTTGTCGATCTGTATGGAGTATGCCAGATAGAACGTGAACTCCAGTCTCTGAAGGCGGGGGCATGACGGGAAGACGGCGAATATCGAGTTCAACCACTGCATAATATGATCAGACTCGGTAGAGATGTGGAGAACCTTCAAGGCGAGAATTCGCAAGGCAGGTAAAACATTCAAGCCAAACGGCGGAGCTTCGAAACCGTCCAGATCTACATTTCAAAGCAGTAAGTCCACGATCATGATATGGGATTCCGAATTTCAGAGGCAACTAACCGTTTGGCGTCCACGGTGGTCTGAAACAAAGTTCCTCTAGCGTCCCGTGAGCCATGCGTACGAGGTAAGCAAAGCTGCTGGACGAGAAAGGAGGATCTCCAAAATCCCAACCGAGCTTGCGAATACGAATAGGAGAGGGAGAGTTGCCGAGTACTTCCAGAAACCAATCCACCGACCCTGGCTCGCATTCCTCAAACCATATCTCTTCGAGTTGGGATAAGCTGATTCGAGATCCATGGCCTGGGAAGACATACACAGGTTCCGGATCCCATACGTTCCGGAACGATAGTGAACAGCGCCGAAGGTTTGGGAAAAAACTCATGAAGTGCTCTTGGACCTCTGGGCGAAGAAGGTGGCTAGAGTAAGAAAGATGGGTAATGTTCGGGAAAGACGTTAGGAAGCGTCTAGTATTGGCAAAAGTTGGATCAAATCCGTCCCTTATAGAGGGCATCGTCCAATCAAGACTGGTCGCGTTGCTCATAGTAGGAAGGACCAAGGAAGGACCACGTCAAAGTCCGAATCTTTCGGAAACGTGCAATCAAGAGTGGGAAATAGCTGCTCCGTGTATGTATAGAGTGCCCGAGCGCTGATGTTCACCTCTGCGCGGCCAACGAACCCAGTTGGCACAGAGTTTGCGCGTTCCAGCAGCTTCAGCGTTTCACCGAGGTTGACCACCACTTTGCGAACATACTGGGCTACGTGGGGTAGAGATGCGCATATCAGTCCCCATCTAACGAAATCATTCTTGCAAAGGAAGGACGCCTCTGAAAAGAGGTACCGAAGGGCTGCCGCGCGCCAGATTTTCGACACCAATGACGCAGAGCGCAGGAAAGCGATGTCGTCCTCGTTGCAAGAGATAATTTCATCGATCAACTCCAAGGGAAAGTCGTAAGGAAATCCTATAGCAATACTTGTGAGCAGGCAACGAAAAACTAAGGCGTGCATACCGTTTCCTAGAATGGTCGACATGAACGTTCAAAGACAGCCTCCGCGCCGCCAAAAACGGACAAGTCGATCGTCCCTGATCTTGAACTTCTTCGCCTCTCGCCACCAAGTCAGCTCTTACTGTAAACCTACTTGTTGCGCGGCTTCCGTTCACAAAGCGACGCTATAAGCACCAAAAATCATTTCAGCTTGCTATTGTTTATGCTCATCAATATCTCCTCTGCGCCGCCCGCCTGCGGTCGATGTGCTGAATTCTACCTTCTGCTGAGTCTCCCGACATCTATAAGCGCCTAGCGAGCACCAATGACCCCCTCAGGGACATAGCCTTTTTTAGAGATTCTTTCCATGGTCCAGGAAGGAGTCGATGTTCTCTCCACCAGACGAGCGCATCTTGTACAACAATTGGAACATGAACAGTCGCGAATGTAGAACGTGCTCACTACTTGTCGTGGCGTACTATCACCATTGCGCCATCTCCCATAGAGCGAAATCTCTCATTTGTCCTGTGCGGATTGCACGAATATCTTGGATACCTCGGACGGGCCGTGGCGTCTCGTCCATGCCGTCGCTGGAGGAACATAGTTTTATCCACCCCGTTCTTATGGGCTCGCGTCGACTTGGACTGTAGGAGTGACAAGGACGTTGCTATCAACGGTTACTTACTACTGATACTACCCGTACTGCGCCCATAGCGGCGAAGTTCCCCTCGACATAAAATTGGCCTTGACTCAGACGCTGATAATACGCACATCTTGGAAATCCATGCACTCTGGATCAAAGAATTGATGAGCGTCGCGGAGCGTTGGAGACAACTTTCTCTTCGCGTCTACCAGGGTATGATTTTTCCGCTGGAAACAGCGCACGGAAGACTCCCACTCCTCGAGACACTTGAACTGAGCTTACATCTCCCGCAGATGGCTCGTGTCTCGTCATAATTGCATTTGCAGTGGATGCCCCTTCTTTCAAGAGACTCAAATTGGGACACACAAACCCGGTGCATTATGAGGTGCATGAACATCCACACCCCGATAACCCGCATGGAAAGGATGCGTGCTATACCCAATCTTCGGGGCCTATTTCTCGACACGACACACACCTCCTAATGATGAGGTGAAAATGCGGAGGCTTGTTCATCTCGCATCCTCGTTTCTTTTTGTCTTGTTTGCCTTTCATTCTCTCGTGTAAGTATATAGACCCTGCGAGCAGTGACCAAGCTTATCTCAGTTTCCCATGTCATCGCGTACATTTCATTCCCCATCCACTTCCTCTCAACGTTTGCAAACTACTGCTACATTACATTTCAACCTACTCCACTCCATATCGCCGCAGTGAGCTGGCACACGAGAGCCGGTCTTCCTCTTGTTCCCAATCCCTTTCTCCTTGCCTGTACTAGTTCTCCCTCTCTTCTCTTCTGCTCTCCTTGGTGGAGGCGAGCACACTGACACATCCCTTCATCTTTTCGCCCAGAATCCCGAGCGCGCGTTCCAACACTCTATATCTGACCACCTTTTACTCGGCATGCTGTCCCATGTCTCGAAGAATTGCATGCCAAAAACCTGGGCAGGCTCTCCGGCGAGCTGTTGTCTCCCCGGCCCAAGCTAGCATGACCGAGGCTATCAATTGAACTTGATTGTCCGGTCGTGAGAGCTCTCAGCTCGTACCGAAACTCGCTTCCTTCATCGTACGTATTACATGAAGCGCACCATCACCTTTATCTTGGTGATTTCCTCGATGACGACAATAGGACTGCGCGGTTGAAGTCTGAAGAACGCTGAAATCTCGTTCCGGTTTGACGCCGACATATAACTTACAATCTCTGCGTGAATCCCGATGCAAGTCCCAAGACCTGCCTGATCTTCAAAAGGTATATCGGTAGTAGATTGAAGAAACGAAGGTATCTTAACTCCTGATATCCTGGACCTAAATCCACAATAAAGGTCCTCACGGCGTACCCGCACTGCGCCCCTCCTCAATCACCCGCCGCGCAGTCTCATTGACCTGCACCCTCGCCTCCGCCATAAGCTTCGCCGCGCGCGCATGCCGCTCCTTGGCCTGCTGCACCGCCAACGCACTCTCGTTATACTCCTGCTGGATCTTGCGCAGGTTCGCCGTTTGGTGGAGGAGCAGGTCTGTGAGTGTCGTGGATACCTGAGGCGGTGGCGGCGGCGGCGGCGGCGGTGGTGGTGGGGGAAGAGGAGATCGAACGTCGGAACCGCTGGATCCGGATTGCTGTCTGGTCTGTGAATGCTAAGAGTAAGAGTAGTACTTGGAGAGGATACACTGGGAGACGTGCCATTTGCATGATGGAGGGAGAGGATGCCTCGGACTCGATGTCCTTCGTGGATGGGGATGACTATCATATAAATATTCCATTCAGTGGCAAGATTCCAAAGACAGAATACACATAAATGCACTCACAATCGACGGCGTACTCACGCTAGGCGACTTGCACAAGCGTTTCGCGTCGCCATACTCATAAAAATCAGGGCTGGCCTTTCTCTTGCCTTTCGCCTGCTCGTCTGCGTACATTTATAAGCAACTGCCCGGTGCGACGTGAAAGCTACACGAACCGGTAATCGACTTTCCCATCCTCTCTAGCTTCATGCGAACAATATCTTTTTGGATATGCATGAACGGCAAAGCTTCACCGAACGCGCTCTCAACAGCGTATGGT
>QLPD01000343.1:4153-15551 GCA_003314085.1 Hymenopellis raphanipes
CGCAACCCAAGGAAGGACCGATGACAGCTACTTTAACCGATCCGAGTAACGGTAAGCAAGTAACTATTCCGACTTTCAGCCGAGGGACGGTACCAAAGAATTTAGAGCCTAAGCCCGTCCCGGTTTTTCAAGAGCGTTTGATGAAATGATCCCTGATCAAGGAGAGGTAGCTCTTGTCTTAACCAGGACAGCTAACGGGAAGATACAGGTCAAAGAAACATACGTTCCCGGAGATGGTAAGATCAGTTTTGACCGCCAAACGATAAACAATCTGTACCTCTCCAAGTCCGCGGATGGCATTGCGAAAGCTGTGAAACCTTTGCGACAAGCTTACGGACTTGAGGGCGTAAATAAACCTTTCCAACTAGATGCAGGGTTCAACTTGAAAGATCACCTAATTTATAGACACATGGGTGTCAGAAAGAATAACACGTTCCGCAAGATTTTTGACATCAAGAAACCTTTAGAAGAAGACGACACCGGAAGGTTTAATCCGATAAGCACGATGAAGATGTTTTACGGAGCTCCGAAAGAGCTGGCCGAAGTTTTCAGCCAGTATACGATCTCCGTTCAATAAGAATCGATAACCAGGATGCAAAATTCCTTCCTTGAAGAAATTGGTAAAATGGCTAAACCAAAAGAGGTTTTCGCATCGAAGAAGTACAAGCCGGTAGCCCTCAAGACTAAGCCTCACTTGGGGACACTACCAGAAGAATTTAGAGTACTCCGGAATATAACTGGAGACCCACTGAAGGACATGCCTGTCCTTGATCCGAACCCACCGGAGTTCGTACCCACGGGGAGATACACTCAAGAAAGAAGAGATCAACTTCAGAAAGACCATGGGGATTTCCTCATTGGAGACGAACCGAAGCTTCTGGATCACCTAATGTGTCTTCAAAATGAGGCTTTCGCCTGGACTGACGAGGAAAAAGGAAAGTTTAAAGAAGAATACTTTCCCCCGGTAGACATTCCCGTCCTTCCGCACACTCCTTGGGTCTTAAAGAATATACCAATTCCTCCAGGGATATATGAGGAAGTCTGCGATATAATTAAGCACAAAATCGGTTCCGGAGTGTATGAACCGTCGAGTTCGTCGTACCGATCGAGATGGTTCTGTGTGCTCAAGAAAGATGGAAAGAAACTCCGTCTAGTTCACAGTCTAGAGCCCTTGAATGCTGTAACAATCGCGCACTCAGGTTTACCACCCGCTACCGAAGAATTAGCAGAAGCATTTGCCGGTTTGTCGTGCGGAGGAATACTGGACCTGTTTGTAGGATACGATGAACGGTTACTAGCCATCACATCACGAGATATGACCACCTTCTCCACCCCTTATGGAGCGTTACGTTTGAGAACCTTGCCAATGGGATGGACCAACTCGGTCCCGATCTTCCACGAAGATGTATGCTATGTCCTCCGAGAAGAGATTCCTGCCTATACAAGACCCTACATTGATGATGTTCCTGTCAAAGGGCCCCGAACTAGATACAAATTACCAAACGGAGACTACGAACGAATTCCGGAGAATCCCAGAATCCGCCGTTTCGTATGGGAGCACTTCTTAAACATGAACCGCATCATACAAAGAATGAAGTATGCTGGAGGAACATTCTCAGGCCACAAGGCTATAATCTGTGCTGGAGAAATCACAGTAGTAGGACATGTGTGCACCTACGAAGGAAGAAAGCCGTCGCCAGAACGAGTCCGAGTGATCGACTCTTGGCCCCGGTGCGAGAACCTGACGCAAGTCCGATCCTTCTTGGGCACAACAGGAGTGTTCCGGGCATTTGTAAAGGATTATTCTCAAAAGGCGTTGCCTCTAACCCGGCTAACTAAAGACATTACCAAGTTTGAATGGGGACCGGAGCAGGATGAAGCTATGGACCAGCTGAAGTACGCAATTCATCATAGTCCAATGCTAAAACCTCTCCGATACGATCTGGGAACTCTGATTATTCTGTCGGTGGATACTTCGTACCAAGCGGTAGGGTTTTATCTATCTCAGGAAGACCCGGAGGACTCGAAGAAGCGATACTTCGCCAAATTCATGTCGATAACCCTGAACGAAACTCAGGCCAGATACTCCCAAGCGAAAAGAGAGTTATTTGGTTTGCACCGCATCTGGAAAGGCCTATATGCTATAAGGCAACTTTAAGCAACTTAAAGTGTCTTAGGACATAAAAAGTTCAGAATGCTAAATAAGCTGCAAAGAGCTTAAAGCCAAGGTTCACGCTAACAGCTTCTTTAAGACATCTTTTAAGCATCTTAAGACACTTTAAGATACTGTAAAAGCTCTCTAAAGGCTTTCTAAAGCTGACTTAAAGCATGCGTCATCGTGAACCTTGTTTTAAGTTGTCTTCAGACAGCCTGCCGGCAACTTAAAAAGCACTTAAAAAGCTGCTAAAGCTGTCTCTTAATTGTTCGCAAAGCACTGTAGAGTTGATTTAAAGCATACATCAACGAGAACCTTGTCTTAAGTTGCCTTTCGACTGCCTTCCAACAGCCTTTCAACTGCCTTTGAATAGCCTTTCAACTGCCTTCAAATAGCCTTGTAACTACTAGTAAAGCTACACAAGGCTCAAGCTACCCAGGTCAGGCTTGATCAAGCAAAAAAATGCAGCAAAAAATATCGAAAATCATTAATCATTGAATACTAACAAGGACACTAACTAAATATGAATTATAACAATGCCAAGGATCAGAACATCTCCATGAATCTACCCCAAGCAGCCATGCCCTCAAGTGATTCTTCCCTTGACATCCTTCATGAGGCATCCTCACACTCAACATCGTGCTGTGCCCATCCTCATTCGGGTTGTTGTCCTCGTCTGCGTCACAGTCCGTGTTAGTATCCGAGTCGTCGTCCACATTTGAGTCGTGGTCCTCGTCATAGTGGTGGTCCTCATCCAAGTGGTGGCGGCGAGCGTGGTCCTCACCCACATCATGGTCCACACCCGCGTTATGGTCCACGCCCGCGTTATGGTCCTCGTCCGAGTTTTGGTCATTGTCGTGGTCCTCGCCCACGTTGTGAACCTCATCCACGTCATGGTCCTCGTCCACGTCATGGTCCTCATCCACGTCATGGTCTTCCTTGTAGTCCTCATCTGCATCATGGTCCTCGTCCGCGTCATGATCCTCGTCATCGTCAAGGTCCTCATCCCCATCATGGTCCTCGTCCGAGTCGTGATCATGGTCCTCGTGTAGTCGTGGTCAAGGTCCTCATCCGAGTCGTAGTCGTCGTTCGTGGTCATGAGCCTCGTTTGTAGTCGTGGTCGTAATCCTCGTGCGAGTCGTGGTCTTCGTGTGACTCGTGGTCCTCGGGTGCTCGCTGTCAGAGTCCTCGGCGCTCCTCGTAATACTCGTCGCACTCCTTGTCGTGGTCGCTGGAGTCCTCGGTAATTGTGAGAGTCCTTGGTGCTCGTCACCACCTGCACGGACCTTGTCCTCACTCGTGCAGTCGTCGGCAGGCCGGGTTGTCATCATAGTCGTCCTTGAGCTTGGTTGTCGTAGGTGCGACTGCCACACGACCTATGAGGGAAGATGTTCAAAGAGGAAAAACAGAGATGAGGCTACGCACCTCAAGGCAACAGCGACATACGTCCTCCCACAGTCCGAGAATTATCGAATACGACGTGCGCAAGGCAGCTTCGAATTCATGACACTGTGCGCATAGCAGCAGCGTCGAAGGGGAGGACCTGGTATAAGGATGGTGGTGGTATGAGAACAAGAGAAGCCTGCATCCGATCGGAACTTAAACAAACGGGCACGTGAGGCTGACGTGGCCTCATATGCCGGCGGCAAAATGGACTTGGAGCAATTTTCTGGGAGCGATATGAGCGGGGGCATTGGAACAAAAAGGGGAATTGTGGGAGAATGATGGCCACAGTGTATTGGTGTACACCATTCAAAATAGAAATAGAACGAAAATTAGAAGAAATAACGTACCAAAATGGCGCCGCGTTGCCTGCAGACGACGCGGCGCCCGCCAATCCGACCCAAGGCCATGCTTCAAGCCTTCACGCTGGCCAGCAAAGGGTTTCTGGTGCATGCCCAGTTGTCCTGATGTATCTGCGTTTGCGTGGCGAGCTGTCCGGCAGTCTCGTTGGTAGAGGGCTTCGTCCCGCCAAGGATGAAACCGAGGCTGTTGGAAGCCGTGAAGACGAGTATGGGGGTCCAGAGCTAGGAGGATAAGAGAAAATGAGAAGGAGAGTCACCAGACAAAAAATCGGAGGCTGGCTACGGCGTCGTCGTCGTGGTAAGACGGAAGGGACAACGAGCAAAGAGCTCTGATCACGATTCGGCAAACGCCGCATCGTGAACGGAGCAACCTCAACGTCGCTCGGAACGACGACGAGGAGCTCGGAGTAACAAAAAAACTGTCGGTATTTACTACTATGTATGTCTAATATTAGTTCCAGGTATAATAAAGAGTTAGTTCACGAAGGAATGTCGGGAACTTGCTTACATGGCAAGTATCCCATCCGCATTCCTATATAATGAGCATTCTAGCTCGTTACATCGCACCGGCTGGCCAAAATATGTTTGGAGTATCTTCAACATGGTTATATATGCATGACCTGAGAAGAATTATTGTCTATGTTGGCCAGCATTAGTGTCGGTGACATGAACTGTGAATCCGAGCAGCATCCGGATTCTGCTAGTCGGATTCGATCACAGCTCAGACTCGATCACTCTCCTTCATACCACCACCATCGACGAGCACGATGTCCAGGACGACCCAAGATCTGCAACCGACTTCGAGTCGTTGCGCAGTGTCTGGAAGACCGATTTTGCATCGTCTTCTATGAACACGGAGACCGACTTTGCGTCGTCTCCATCCGGTGTAACTCTAACAAATATCTGCGGGCTTGAAGAGCCCCGGCGGCCCCGCTGGACGCGTAAGCCCTCCAACGAGGCCGCGGACCAATGAGGTGACGGCAACGGCCGCGACGACAGCAGTGACGAAATGAGGAGCACTGGAGCAGCAGCCAGGACACTTGCAACCTTGGTATGTATTTTCTTTTATGTTGACTTGCGCGAATTTATTTCCTCCAGCGGCGACAGCAGCAACGACGACGACGAACAAGCGGCGCGGCCATCACCCTGGTAACGACAACTGTCCTCCCACTGCAGTGGTAAAACACCGTCCTCACCGTCACTTGCCTTTGAAAAAAAAACGATCTCCCACCTGTCACTCGTAAGTTTCTCGTTGATTATCTTTCTCGCTCACTTCAAACCATTCGCAGTCTTCGTGACTCGGAACCCCAAGCGAAACGAAGCAGACGCGTAAGCCCAGGACTGGCCAGATCAACGAGGTCATAGCGACGGCGACTATACCATCACGCCAGCTCACGCATACGCAAGTCTTGCTCTTCACCACGTCGCACGCGTAAGCCCTCCTATTGAGGCCGTTCTGCCTTACCCGCGGGCTTACAAGTACCGACTATGCGCCTACCATACAGACCGACTTCGCGTCTAGCAACGCCTGCTTTATAGGAATGGGCCCTGCCAGGCGGAGGTGAATGGACGGAACGCTGCTGTCTTGACTCTTCTGTTGGCGGGTCACAGTGCACAGGGTACGTTTTTCTCATCTCGTATTTTCATTCCGTTCATTTCCAGCAGTATCGCCAATGGAAACGGTGAATACCCCGGCGACGGTGACATATTCTTTTCTTCTGGCCATCTCTGGCTCCCGCATTCGTCTCCTTCGAATTATGCTCCATAGTATTTCCAAGCCCTATCCGTCCCACATCCGAACCTCCCTTCGTCATCAAGGCTCGTCAACCCCTCCACCCTTCAACGATGCGCTGCCACTGTCTGTTCAATCGCCTCGGCCGCCTAGTACGTCAAGTTGCGACCTTCTGCGTAAGCCCCAGGCAGCAGTCGACACTCGCGACCGTCGTCGCCGTGGCACCGGACGTCAAGCAGGGCAAGTTTAATATCTCCAAGTCCGCTGGAAATTCACCGGTCAGGAAGAAGTGAATTCTACAGAGGAGAGGCCGAGCGGCGCATGCAGTAAGTCGTCCTGTTCTCTTTCAAATTTCTTCTCAGGTTTAAGCCAACTTTTTAGCTTTATGTCCTCCCTTCCATGCCTAGCTGTCGAGGCTACCACCGCCGTCGCTCACCAATATTGCGCCGACTCCTGTCCTGCACCCGACACTCATCTCATCTGGTGATGCCAGGTTGACACTGCGGAGCAGGAAATTCCTGATTTCCGGCCGCGCACATGAGGAGGGGCAGCAATGTTTCGGGCTTCGAGTTCCAAGAGCCATCCCCGAGATCTCACCTGCGTACACCACCGCGCGCTTCCTCCTCCCTCGGACAGACTCTCCCATTACTAATTGTCTCTGCCTCATACCACACCATTGTATCGTTGCCTACGTTCCGCGGCATTGTAAGTATTTTTTTCGCTTGTCCTTGTCCTTTCTTCTGAATTGCGTTTCAGGCTTTTGCCTAAGGCTACGAATCTGAACCAGATTCAGACTCGTTTTCTTCGCGTCTTACCACACCAACCGTGCCCTTGTGAACCCCACAACTGACCGCGGCGATCACCACGGACAACAACGCGACCAAGGCTGGAGTCCATAACGCGGGAGATCGACTTTGCGTCGAGAAGGACTGCTATAGTCACGAGGAGCTGACACTTGGACAACTGGCCGCGTAAGCCCCAGACGACGGGCAGCAGATTCGACCCCGTCGCTAGTTTGCAAACGGCGTGTTCGTTCTCGAACTGAGTGACACGATCCTCCCAAGTTCCGTTGATGTCAATAATACGACCACGGGGACGTGACCACGACGCCACTATGAGGACATCGCCAGCAACAAGATTCCGGCCACAACAACAACAACATTTATATTCTCGGGATCAGGGCAACGGGCCCGCAAGATGCCTAAGTCCTTGAACGAGACTACTCATATCTCCACGCTTGCACACCCATGGACTAGAGGGTTCGGGAACTCGACGCCGTGCTGTTCGCTGCCAGCTGGCGTTGTCAAGGTGTGCATCTGTTTTCTATTTATCTTCGATAATGACTTACCCGTCTCTTAAGCCCACACGACTATCACCACCATCACACCGACTCTCACGATGACGACGGCGCTATCCCGACCCAAAACAACGACTCCACTCTACCACGATGACTGGCCCCGTGACCACCACCACCACCAGCGCAAACGACAATAGAGCAGGACGATGATATCGTGTATGCCCTATATTTAGGCAGCACATTGGGAAGATGGATATGGAAAGAGGCACATCATCGCCTGATGAGGAGCAATCTCGGTACATCCGGCCTCAACAACGTGTAATGATGAGCGCGGGCTTACTTCTAGCCATGACATGAGGTAGAGATAGATTTAGCTAGGATGTGCTATCGGTTAGTTTAAATATTAGTATGCTTGGACCTATAAGTTTCGTAAGCTGCATAAGGGTAGATGTTGTGAGGATGGATGATTAAAGTTGTGTTAAGATGTCTTTAGATGACTTAAGTTAAGTTGTATGATGCTATAAGTCTTAAGTTGCTTAAGGATAGATGTCTTCAAAGCACATGTCTTAAGTCACCTTTAGGAATCTTTGAGTGCCTTTTGCTGTCTTAAGTTTCGTAACAATGTTACACCAGCTTTAAGATGCTTTTAAAGCTTTAAGAGCTTTTGGGAGCTTAAAGTTTGATGCTCCGTTGACATGAATCTTAGGATGCCTTATAGCATATAGGCCTTTCCTGATGCGAGCCCTAATGGCTTGTAAATACTACCTGTTAGGGTGTAGAAAGCTAAAAATTGAGGTAGACGCGAAATATATTAAGGGGATGCTCTCAAACGTCGATTCTCTAACAAATGGGAACCTACAGCGATGGGCAGAAGAAATCCTTATGTTCCACTTCACTCTTGTGCATGTACCAGGAAAAGTACATGGTCCGGACGGCTTGAGTCGTCGACCGTTTGCGGAAGGAGACGAAGTAGTACCTCCACCATGGGAGGATGAAGAAGAAGATGAACCATATACTTTCGAGTACGAGGAACCACC
This sequence comes from Hymenopellis raphanipes, assembly GCA_003314085.1. Classification (NCBI taxonomy): domain Eukaryota; kingdom Fungi; phylum Basidiomycota; class Agaricomycetes; order Agaricales; family Physalacriaceae; genus Hymenopellis; species Hymenopellis raphanipes. The sequence continues at coordinate 12,180 of QLPD01000343.1, forward strand.
GGATTTATCAGAAAAGCAACAAGTCCTCCCGTTTGAGGAATTCTGGGACAACATAGACACAAGAAAAGGATACTTTCAAGTAATTGTCGAAACGGAGTCTTCGAGGGATCTGGAGCCCGCCATTCTCCAAGCAGCGTCCCTGACTATCGGAGAAATCGAAGCGCAAATGGACGTGCGGAGTTTCCCGGAGTTAGCTCGCTCCGCTCGTGAGAAGGAATGGGAAACCTTTTTGCCTCACGTCCCTAAGATCCTGAATGATTCGGAATACAGGGCCCCGAGCTTGTCCAAAAGACAATTTAATCAGGCTACGAAATGGGCGACCCGAGACTTTGAGCTCTCTCAGGACAAGCTGTATAGAAAGGAGCCTGAAGGAAGACACATGCGGGCCCTCCAGAAAAACGAACGAATGGCAGTAGTAAAGGTCATCCACGACAAATTAGGGCACAAAGGACAACACTCGACCAAAAGTTTAATCCGGAAAAGATTCTGGTGGCCAGGTATGAATACGGATATAGAGTGGTACGTAAGAACTTGCGTTCTCTGTCAGAAACGACAAAAGAAGAACGTCCGCATTCCCCCCACAATAACTTCCACTCCGGGGGTCTTTGAAAAAGCTTTCATCAACACCTTCAGGATGCCTAAGTCCACTGGAAAACAGAAGAAGAAATATGCCGGATTTAATGCAGTCACGGTTGCTCGTTGTGGGCTCACCGGTTGGCCGGAGGCAAGGGCTTTGGTCCATGAAACCACAGAAACTTTAGTGGAATGGATATTCAAAGATATCCTCTGCCGATGGGGAACAATCCGAGAAATTGTAACGGACAATGGACCGGCCATCAAAGCAGCCCTAAAACAAATTGAAGATAAATACAGAATCACTGGGATCTTGATAACCCCATACAATAAGCAAGCCAATGGAAAGGTCGAACGAGGTCACTGGGACATCCGGCAATCATTGTTCAAAGCGTGTAGGGGCGATCCTTCGGAATGGCCAGCTAACCTACACGAGGTACTGTGGGCAGAGAGAATCACGGCCAAGCGATCTATCGGATGCTCCCCGTATAATGCTGTAACGGGTTGTGAACCGATTTTACCCTTGGACTTAACCGAACTAACTTGGCTTGTGCCGACTCCCGACAAAATCATTTCCCACTCAGATTTAATAGCCCTCCGAGCTCGTCAACTAGCAAAGCATGCGGACGACGTAAAGGCAATGAAGCGCAAAGTCGACACTAATAAGAGGAGGGCCGCGGAAATATTCTACGAGCAATTCCGCCATACCCTGCAAGAAAGGAAGTTCGAAGTTGGAGAAATGGTGCTAGTCCGAAATACCAGGATCGAGGACGAACTAAACGCTAAATTCAAAGAACGCTTCCTGGGACCATACGTAGTAGTAGCCAGGACCACAGCAGGCAACTACATACTCTGTGAATTGGACGGAACGGTTCTACGTGTAAAGATCGCCGCCTTCCGGGTCATTCCCTTCTACCCTAGAAGGAATCCTATGTATCTTGGAGCAGGGTTCTATGAGCGGATCCGGAAGATCTCCGGAGGAGTAAGACGCGTCATTGACACGCTAGCCAAGAAGAACAAGAAGCCTATAGAGAGCGAATAGTCGGGACACCTGCTATATCAAGTAAATAATAAATCAACAAAGCCACGTGATGAGAATGGACTTCACCTAATAAGGAAAACTCCGTTCCGGAGGAGCGCCACTAGGCCATTCCGGAAAATAGAACTTGGACTATCCCAAGAACTGCGCTAAATGAGGATCGCAGCTAATCAAGGAAGACCCAGTCCCTCTACTTGCTGGACGGTACCAGGCAGGTTCTCGTTCCAGTATGATGAGGAATTCGCCCAGACGGTATGGCATCACCCGCCGACCGTCCTCCACCTGTCCCCTGGGTGGTTAGAACCTGAACCCTTGCTCCAAAAGGTGGTTGAAGCGATCGAGCAGGGAGGAAGAAGTAAGGAGATCCAGCCCGCCCATATGCGGCAATGGCTGGACGACATGATCGCTAGCACTTGGCTTGACTCCGAACCAGTGAGTCACGAACCGGGTCTCGAGGAAGGAAGTCACTCATACCTTAGGCCGTCTTATAGGAGGCGCCTGCTCCCCGTTCGCCAGACCCTACTCTGGAGGCCTCGACGCTTGAGCCTCCTGCAGAGGCAGCACCACCCCCACCCCAACCACTAGACAACGGAAAAGCTTTCCGCAGACCGAAAAAGCCCAGCAAGAGGCTCCGAAATAAACCGATACTGGGACAGAGCTGTGGAAGTTGTGTAGATTCGGGGAAGAATTGTTCCTTCACAAAGTACGTCGGGACCCGCAGGGGGACGTGCGACGAATGTCACAGAAGAAAGAAGCTTTGTCGAGCCAGAGCTCCCTCTGGACAAATAGCGGCAGAAAAGCATGGGCGCCCGCGAAAAGCACCCCCGGACCCACATCCCAAAGAGAGGACGGAGCCTCAGGAACCGGAAAAGGCTCAGGAAGGAGCGACGGCGTCGCTAGAACATAGCCGAGATCCTATGCCTGATCTAGATGGAAGATGGTATAGAAATTCATGGACAAGGACGACAAAGTTCCTTTAACCTTTTAGGCTACGAATAACTGTTCATTTGGGTACCGTAAAATACATGGATCAATCTAAGGAAAATCGACGATGTCTTTGAGCCCGAATGAGCACTGCTGAGCGAGTTTACGAAACGGAAACCACGAGGACACCATAAGCTCTGCAGCAGATCAGAATCCCGAACGACACCGTGAAAACACCTGGAAAGAAACGTCACTCTCTCTGAACCACCATGCCCTGGGGTGAACTTCGAGTAGTAGCGAGCATAGTCGACCCTGGTATCGACCAGCAGCGACGACTTATCCTGACCACACCTGATGGGGTCCTGGAATACGACGAGATGCTGGCGCGACTCATCTATGACGCGCCTATTCGGGTATACCAGCCGATACCCCAAGGACGAGAAATCCCGGACGTGGTATTCGCGGCCTACGCGAATCTCAGGGAACGCCCAGAGCAGTTCCCAGCTGGGCAAATCCCTTCAGCCCTAGATTGGCTAAAAGGCTTATTCGACAGATCCCAAGGGAACAACCATGAGGTAAGAAGAGAGAACACCGAGACGAGGAAGGGAACTAAATTAAGATTCGCCAGTTCCACCCCGAGAACGAAGAACCTCATCGTTTGAAGGGAACAGGCGATTTAGCACTGCAGTCTCCTCCAAAAAGCCTCTCCCCGAGCGTGGTGTCGCCCCAGCCAATGCCACGACCCCTACGAATACCCATCTCCTCACTCCTTACCAAAACCCCGACCAACGATGAGCCAGGTACGGAGAAGTGCGAGGCCGAGGCGAATCAGGTTA
>QLPD01000347.1:0-11265 GCA_003314085.1 Hymenopellis raphanipes
TAACAGACTATACAAGATAGATAAGAAAGGAGAACACAAACGGGTTCTACAGAAGCCCGAACGAATGGCGGTTTGCAAGGTCATACACGACAAGAACGGGCACAAAGGACAATTCTCGGTGAGGCATCTCATCCGGTCAAGGTTCTGGTGGCCAGCTCTTGAGACCGACATCAGGAAAGGCCTATATGCATTTAGACATCTTAAGATTGATGTTGTTTAGGCGTCAAACTTAAAGCTATAAAAGCCCTTTAAAGCTCCAAAGATGCCTTAAAGCTGATGTATCACAGCATATAACTTAAGACAGCAAAAGACATCTGAAGGTAACTTAAATCATGCATGTTCAATACTGCTATCCTTATACAACTCAAGACTTGAAGCATTGTAGCCTTGAACTCAAGACATCCCAAAACCTCTAAAGACACCTTAATGTCCACACTTTGAATACTTGTATTCTCACACAACTCAAGCTCAAAGGTATTCAGACAACTTAGTTAAAGACAATTAATTCATAGCAAGGCTTCAAAAACTAAGCGAAGTTAGCAGTCGACATGGCCACAAGTTGTTCTATCTGAGCATGCAAGGCAAAACTGATATTGAAAGGATGGGACACACTTCATCGTCTGCTTGCAAAGAAGGCCACGTCTCCGTCTCCGCAATAACGGTCTCCCGCGTAAATGGTACGCGCCGGTGGAAATACTGCGCACTGGGTCTGAGGTTGTTTTTCTGCTTGGCCGTAAGGGCGTCGCGCAGGTCCTGGCGCAGCGCGGTCGGCACATCGTCATCGTGCCATAAAGCTCCCAACTATACGCTCGTTAGCCCAAGAATATAATGGGGGAGAATGGGTACGCACAGCTCATAGCCAGTACAACCTATTCCGATGACGAGTAGTGCGGAAAACACGGGAGACATCCAACAACTCGAACCGCTCGAGGTAGAATAACCGTCATGGTTGGGAGGGGTAAATACTTTCCGAGAGGATCCGGTAGTTGTCGTCGTCGTCTCGCAGTGCTTGGGTCGCCAGAGGTAAGAAAGCATTCGCGAAAAGTTCGGGTGTCGTAGATAAACGTCGTCTTTAATGGGGCCTGCCTCGAGAACAAGGACCGTTTGAATGATGAGCGGCATCTTGATATCGTTGTAGAGAGTAGCGAGAACTCGGTTTGTGAACAGGCCGACGGATCCCTGTTCGTTCGGAGAACGGTTCAGACCATCTGTACCGAGGGTGTCGTAGACAGTCGCAATGGTCGTTCCAATGAAACCGCGAGTATGGGCCATGTTCGCCCTGTAGTCCGTAGTCAGCCTCAGCAACGTCAAGCAAGTAGAACAGTCCAGCTTACCTTGTCTGTGAATAGACATTGAATATATCGGCAGAAGCGAAATCCAGTCAATTAGACCGCACGAGCGCGACTCCTGTATGGACTGCTGTAATGTCAGTATATATCTATGGACAAAAAAAGACATACCTGCACACTACCTGCCAACAAACGGGTCGGCGCAAGCTCTTCCTGCTCTGGACAGTATGTGTCCTCAACATAGTCCCGTCCTCCTATGGTAGTGTTGCTGCCTCGAATCCGAAGGGCTTACGCAGACGAGCTGTTTGTGCTGCCGAGCGTGGAAGGGCTTGGCGTTGCAATGGCGGTCGTCGTACACGTCACTTCAAGCCTAATGGACAGAGCAGCCTCAATGCGAGGGCTTACGCGTGTGTCGTGGTGCCTCGGAGCTCGCTAGCGGGGCGGGGGGTTTCCACGTCGAGACGGAGACGACACCAAGTCGGTCTCCGTGATTACAGGCAACGACGCAAAGTCGGTCACCGGTGGCCGCCGTTGATGGTTTCTTCATTTGAAGGCGCCGTTGCCCGGTGCGTCGTTTTTAGTGCAGGGTGAGATGAGAGGTAGAGGAGAAGGAGCGTGATGCATGCTGCCCACGTTGGTGGGGCTTACGCGTCGTTGTCGGGCCACGTCACTACCGCTGTAGCCGCCGCTGCCATCTGGCAATGATGGTGGACATTGATACAATGGAAAAAATACGAAAAAATACGTACTGCGCGCAGTCTCGCCAGCAGACAGGCAGCATCGTCTCCGAACGCTCCCAAACTCGCCGAATCCAGCTAGGGTGCCCGTCTTGATGTTGACTTTATTCTCCGACGACGCCCGCTGTTGCTGCCAGTTATCTGGTATCGATAGTCGTCGTGAAGCCGCCACTGTCGTCACCGTCACCATCACCTCGTTGGTCTGCGGCCTCGTTGGAGGGCTTACGCGTCCAGCGGGGCCGCCGGGGCTCTTCAAGCCCGCAGACAACTAGTCCAGGAAGATTGCATAGTGAGACGACGCAAAGTCGGTCTCGGTGACAACGGGCGACGACTCAAAGTCGGTCGCGAGAATTGCAAACGGCAGCGGTGGCCGCGGTGAGTCTTGGCGTGAAGCGGTCGAGAGGTGGTGGTAGTGACAAGGTAAGAGATCGACTCTGGACAGCGTTCGATCACTGTCCGGATCGTTCGGATCGGACATCCGAACATGAACGGAACGAGCTCGTCGACGCTCGGGACAGCGACGACGGCCTCGGAGTCGTAATTTTAGCATCGGAATATTATGTAGTACATTGATATTCAATGTCCATGTCGAGTTTTGAGTAATAATATTGCGTGCAGAGGTGGAATTAACCTTACGTAGATAGTATCCGATGCCAGCACCGTCAAATCGTGCGTTCCAGCACACTATACCTCCCCGACTCCTTAACACTTTGATAAATACATACCTAGCAGTGATATTTATTGTTTACAACTTAATTTTGAGCCAACGCCTGTTGCAGGATTTTGTAATTGCTCAATCAGTCATTTTGGCAACACACACAGAAGACTTGCTGGTTCGTGTTCAAGCTACTACATCTCAAATTTTCAGGAATCTCGTAGATGTTGACTTTGTATGCTGACAATGGACCTTACATAATTTCAAGCTCTCCTGAGCCGTCGCGCATTCGCTATTGTCTTCGTCGCTGCCCAGATTTGGCAGCGGAGAATCGGACCGCTAGTCCGAACAGTGATCAAGCGCTGTTCGGAGTCGTTAGCCTTTCCATCCTACCACCATCACGATTCTCGACATGACGACAACGGCGTCCTCACTACAACCCCGGGGCCAGCACACCTTCAAGCCCACCAACACCATTCACCGACGTAGGATACGGGAGACTGGCTCTATGCCAGGGATGGGACTGGGCCGCCGTGTCGCCTGCTGGCGACGCCGCGCAGGTTGGTGCGTTTTTTTTTCAATCTTATTTTTTCTATTCATTCGTTGACGGCACCATGAGCGCCGTCAACGTCAACCATTTATTCCCATTTTCCATGTCCTCCACTGATACCAGTCCCAGAAAATCGCCAAGTCCGTTTTGCCGCCGGCACAGAAGGCCACGTCAGCCTCACGTGCCGGTTGGTTTAAAAGCACGGTCTCGATCAATTGACCCTCTGCCTCTCACCACTACCTACCATTGCGACCGGATTGCGACTGCCCTCTCGACGCTGCCTTGCGCACGTCGCCCGTCGATGCTGCTTTGCGCACATTGTCTTTGAGTGTTGCCATCCTTTGTTGTCGCTAACGACAATGTTGCGAGGTGCGTTGTGCTGTATTTTTTTTGCACTTCGGCAGATCTTTTTTTTCGAGCACAGGACCCCATACCAATGGCAGCGACAAACACACCGGGCACGACGATCACGGTCCCATCAAGAACAACAATGAGCGCCCCGACGTTGACGATACGCCCAAACCCGACGACGCTCTCACCGAGGACGATGCGCTCCACCAAGGATGACGACAACAAGTCCGCTGAGGACGACTCCGATGTCCATGCTTGAGGACGAGGTCGGCCACGCTCGAGGAACCATGCTTAAGGACAGTGACTACGACCACAACGACTATACTGGAGGATGACGACCACCTGAGGACAACCTCCTGCGAGGATGGAGGATCCCGATGTGGACGAGGACTACGACTTGGACGAGGACTACGACTTGGACGAGGACTACGACTTGGACGAGGACTACGACTTGGACGAGGACTACGACTTGGAAGAGGATTATGATGCCGGCGTGTACGAGGACTGCGATTCCGACGTGTACAAGGACTGCGATTCCGACGTGTACAAGGATTACGATTCCGACGACTACGAGGACTGTGATGCTGACGACTACGAGGATTACGATGCTGACGTGTACGAGGATTTTGATGCCGCCGTATACGAGGATTACGACGCCGCCGTATACGAGGATTGCGACGCCGCCGTGTACGAGGATTGCGATGCCGCCGTGTACGAGGATTATGACGCCGCCGTGTAAGAGGACTGTGATGCCGCTGTGTATGAGGACCTCCATGCCAATCGATGAGGACTATGATGCTGATGTCTACGAGGACTATGATGTCGATGTTGACGAGGATTGTGATGATGAGGTTGATGACTTGCAGGCTGAACAGGACTTTGCCTTCGAACAAAGACCTTTTAGGTCTATTATTGTAATTGATTGTAGTGCTGAATGATATGCTTGTCCACTCATTGTTATGATTTGAATCCCTTTTCTTTGTTCTGCCTGATTTGAGTTTGTTGCCTCCTAGTATCTTTAGCATAGCTTTTGGTATGCTTTTTGTTGGCTTTGGAGGTGCTTGTAGATAATCTTAAGAGCACTGTGAGTATACTCAAGAGAAGGTTCTTGAAGACATTAGCCTTTAACTGAGTTTTGAGGGCCTTGAATTAGTCTTGAGAGTGCCTTTTAAGTGTGTGAAAGACATACTACAGTCGTCTTCAGAGAAGGTTCTCTGAGACACATGCTTTATATCAACTTTAGTGTGCTTTTCAATAGCTTTGAGAGTATCTTAGAGTGTCTTAAGATGTCTTAAGATGCATGTCTCAGAGAACCTTCTCCGAAAGAGTCTTTCTAGCCTTTTAGTCTTTGCAGTCTTTAAATGCTTTAAGTTATACTAAGTCGTCTAAACGCATATAGGCCTTTCCAGATGGATGTAAACTGGTATATCAAGACTTGTGTTCTCTGTCAGAAAAGGCAGAAGCGAAACATACACATGGAGCCAAGGATCACCTCCACCCCAGGGATCTTCGAAAAGGCCTATGTCGACACGTTTCGGATGCCTAAGTCTACCGGTACACCTAATAAGGACGGTAAGACTTCGAAGAAAGACTTAAAAACAGAAGAGTCAAAGTATTCCGGATACAATGCCGTTACCGTAGCACGGTGTGGATTATCCGGATGGCCTGAAGCCCGAGCCTTGAAGGAAGAGACAGCCGAAACCTTAGGAGATTGGTTGTTCGAAGATGTACTATCAAGGTGGGGTTGCATTCGCGAGATAGTAACGGATAATGGACCGTCTATCAAGAAAGCGATGCGACATGTAGAACAGAAGTATGGTATAACGGGAATCCTGATCTCGCCTTACAACAAACAGGCTAATGGCAAAGTTGAGAGGGGACACTGGGACATTCGCCAGTCACTCTTCAAGGTGTGTAAAGGAGACCCTTCAATGTGGCCAGCGTACTTACATGAAGTACTATGGGCGGAGAGGATCACTGTGAAACGAGGATTGGGTTGTTCACCCTTCCACGCGGTAACCGGATGCGATCCCATCCTTCCGCTAGACTACATGGAAGTGACATGGTTAGTCGATGTACCAGACAAAATTGTATCACACTCAGATCTTGTGGCGTACAGGGCGCGTTTGATAGCTAAACACGCATTGGACGTAGCAGAAATGAAGAAGCGGGTAACGGTAGCTAAGAAAAAGGCTGCCGAGCGCTTCATGGAACAATTTAAGAACACGATGCCTAACTGGAAGTTCAACACGGGTGAACTAGTACTGGTAAGGAACACGCGAATCGAAGACGAATTGAACTCAAAGTTCAAGGAGAGATTCATGGGTCCTTACGCAGTTGTTACCAGAACTACAGCAGGTAACTATGTCCTCTGTGATTTGAACGGAGAACTCTTGGACGGAAAGATCGCCGGATTCAGAGTGCTACCGTTCTACTGACGAAGAGACCCAATTGACTTGGGAAAATCATTCCATGATAGACTACACGCTATTAAAGGAAGCGTCAGTAAGGTATACGACAAGGTAGCAAAGAGTGCCTTGTGGATCCTCAGTCGTACTGCTAAGACCAGACGACAAGGCTAAGTCGAAAACTTGGCTGCAGAAGGACTCGAACGCAAAAGATTTCCAGTGTATCCCAAACAAATGTGCTGTGGGAGACTCGAACTCCTGCGAAGCTTACCACTAAGCCACAGCAGCGCTGGAAAAACACGTTGAGTCCAGTACCGAATGAGTTTGGTCAACCTATCAGCTTGGGTGCCAGCGCAAAAAGATTTGTAGTTGCACTAAAATGCTGGGGGAGAGTCGAACTCCACAGACGCTTACCACTAAGCCACAGCAGTGTGGGAAACAACTTGAATCCACAATCGACGAGTGACTCTGAATAGAGCAGGTTAACTCTGGCACCGGATGCATGACCGCATCCGATGGTACAGAAGATTAACTCTGGCACCGGATGCGTTTAACACATCCGATGGTACTGCAGATGGCGCGGACGCCATGTAAAGAAAAACAAAGGAGAGGGGTACAATAGTATCCATCGTTTATTCTACCAGAAATTTTCGAGTTCTACCGAAAATTAGAATCTAGTAACACAGTTCAAAAATGGCAAAAAGCAGTGAGCACTGGGAGACAGAACTAGCGAGAATCGAACTCGTGACATGTCCAGTTGAGAGACTTAAACACGTCAGGTTACCACCAAACCATAGGACTGCAGAGAACTGCAAAAAGCAATGGATTCTGGAAGACTGGAAAGTCCTAGCGAGATTTGAACTCACGACCTGTGTGAGTACAAGACAGGCCAGTTAGCCAAGTAAACTATAGGACTGTATGAACAGATGCAAAAAGGGCTCTTGAAGGGTTAATTTTGAAAGTCCTAGCGAGATTCGAACTCGCGGCCTACTCAGATGAGAAACAGGCCAGGTTGCCACTAAACTATAGAACTACAAAAAGCAGTCCATCTTGGCTGTGCTGAACAGCCAAGATGTACTGAAAGTTCCCGCAAGAGTCGAACTCGTAACCTGTTCAATTAAGAGACAAGTCAGTTTACCCACTAAACCATGGAACTGTGAACATAGAAATTAAAACCGAACCGAGCGGACAAGTTGAGGTCCGAGGACTTGGTAAAATCCCTGAAGAAGTTCGGCGATCGGCGTTTCCAGAAAAAGGAAGCGTGGCGTAAGTCTTCGAAAAGCATATATGAGCGCGGATCCGGATGGAATCGGATGCAAGATATATAACAAGAGACACAACATACAGGGGCGGATGCAGAGAATTCCCTCCCCGCAGCCGACGCCCTCCTACCAGTCAAGCTCACTTAGCAACCCTCGACTGTTCAAACAATGTCTTCAACGGAGTACCTTTACATCGGTGAAGCTGCCGTTCCAGAAGAATTGTTCTGGGAAATCGACGCCGCAGTTGCGGAAGCCTGGTTGGCCAACCCGATTGCCATGGCAGACCACGTCGCCTCAGACACGGATACGAAGGAGCGACGCGCTATCCTTGACGCCATCGCACAGCATATCCTAGCAAATCCTGAAGAAAGAGAAGAACACGCCACTACTCTTCAATGGATTGACGGCCTCTTCTTCTCCGCAGTAACTTCGCTTGCCGGATGGGTTCCTCCCATGGGAACGACGGGAGAAGAGGCACCGGATGGGAAGCCCTCTGCACCCGAACCCACTTCCCCTGCCGTCAGCTCGAGGTCTAGCCCTCAACCCATGGAGGACGTTACATCAGGAAAACCCCACATTGTCATATTAGAACTATTTATGACCTTTTATGCATAATTAGGCAGCCACCAGTAATTTAGAACATTTTAGAACCATTTTCTACAATAGATAGCAATAACATGGCAGAGGACAAATGAATTATCAATTATTAGGCACCGTTGAAGAAACTTATACATACTACTACCACAACTACTGACTCTGACTCTGAGCCCCAGCCTCATCACCAGTAGCAGCAGCAGCTGTCTAAGGAAGCCATGAACCGTGCGCGTACCCGCAGCGAGTACCAACCCGAACATGATCCGCGAACCGGATGATGGGCATCTATGGGCCTATGTAGACACATCCAAAATCCATTCATGCCCGACGAGCATCCCCGGGCAATGGCACGGGGACACTCAGCCGTGCATGAGCAAGGGACTGAGGGTGGTGAGGAAGGGAGTGAGAGAGGGAATGGTTGTGGTGACATGGTGGGGGATGTGGGGTAAAGTGGTGAAGGAGGAGGTGGTCGTCGCGTCGTCGTCGTCGTCTCCATTCTCAACGTGTCGTTGCTGGCGTTAGCATCTTGTTATTCTCATCGTCGAGGTATTGTCGCCCTCGTAAACAAGGCGTCGTCATCCTGATCACCGGGGCGTCGTCGTCCTCGTTGTTCGGCTGTTGGGACATGTCGTCCTCGCCCGTTTCAATTAGGCGCGTCGTCCTAGAAGAAGCAGCGAGCTCGGCATAAAGCCAGAGCTAAAAACACACCTTGCATGCCGACAATCGTCACAGCAGCAGGGAGCAGTCGACGCTCCCTGGGCGGTCATGGTGGTCTGAGGAAAAGATGGACTGAGGTGAAGTCGGACGCGTAAGCATCCTCGGTTATCAACCGGTCCGAGGCACATGGCCCGTGCGTGACCGATCATGTGCATTTGGGTTTGAATTTTTTTTCAAGTCCTTCGTTCCCTCTTGCCATGACTTCTCACCGCTCATCTACGGCGACAGCGCGGACACGCCACGACGCCAACTCAGGATCTGCGATGACGGCTTACAATACTAGCCACGAGGACGACTTTTATGCGTTCTGCTCTCTCGACGAGCAACGCGGACGCGCAAGCCTCCCGGAGGAGCAGCTGCATTCCAAGACGACGACGACCGACTTCAAAAGGCTGGAATAGCCTCGGCGCTGTCGTGTTCGCGCTCTGTGACGAGACGAGGAATTTTTTGGGCTGGAAGGCGTCGTCGACGCTTCCCGCCCAAGAAGGTACATATTTTTTCATTGTTTGTCTATTCTACTCAAATTTTACATCTGTAGAGTCCCTACATTTCGTGTTATCCCCGGGTCAACAACGACGTCTCCTTCCTGCTCCTCCGCCGAGCAAACTCACCGCGTAAGCCTCTCGATGAGAGCCTGCACTACTCCTGGATGACGACGACCGAGGAGGAGGACGACGACCAGCAGAACGAGCAGGACACATCGACACCCAGCATAACGATGACGCCCAGCATGGGGGTGACACTTCGACCTCCTGCTCCATGACATGGCGACTTTGAGGCTGAGAAAATGATAACCATCCAGACACGGCGACTTCAGGCCCAACGTACGACGACCGCTAGGCTGACGGTAGGGCAATTTGGATGCTTCCCATCACTTGAACTAACGAACGACAACGCCCCCGCATTGTAGATGCCCGTGGTGATGGACCGGCTCTATGAGGCGCTGAAGTGAAGCCGCCGCTGGACCAGACGAAAGGATGAGGTGTGTGCTTTTTCTGTTGCATTTTATCTTTCCACATAATCCTCTTGTATTATTGTAGCACGCTGGGCACCCACACGCATCCGTCCAACCAGATGCAAGACTATCTCCCACTCACCACCGTGTCCACGATGGCTCCGCCGGGTCTCAAGAGGCGACCGCACCGACTACGACGACGAGTGCGGATAGCCGTCTGGCTACACGAAATCCGACTGAAATTTTCGTTACTGACTAGAATTCGATTGTAGTGCGTGGCTGTGCTCAAAAAACGAGACGGTAAGTATTGAGCCTGTTCTTCGTCGGACGGGTTCTTACTACCGATTTCACAGCATTCTTCGGACGATGACGGCTCTTGAGTTGTCTTTGCGCGGCCTTGCAACGACACCCAGCAACCACGACGCTGATGCTCGAACGAGACCTCAACGACTGCGGCTCGACAGCCGCGTAGCAAGAGGGCACGGCTATGGTCCATAGACGACCATGACAAGTATTATGAAAGGATACTGTTAGAATATTATTATCTACACATACTATAGTCTACTTTTGTACCCACTGTTTGGAATGCTATTGCTGTTTTTTCATCCTTCTGGATAATGAAAGTCTAATTGAGTCTAAGCATCGACTAATTTGAGTCTAAGCACTACCTAATTGACGTCTAACTGGGATCTAACTTGTGTATAATATCTGTCTAAAACAGTCTAATCTGGCAAGGGGGAAGGCCATAAGTGCACATTTTATGAATAAGTGCTGGAACCTGCTATTTTAGTGCTATTTAGACACATTTAGAGCTATTTATGGGTATTCTGGCAATGTAGGGTTTTCCTGATGTACTCCTACCGAACCAACCCCGCGACCAAGGTCCAAGAAGGACAAAGGTAAGGGCAAAGCGGTAGACCCTTCCAACCGTGCACCCGCGCCCCAGAAGAAGCGCGTCCCCACTCCTCCCCCGGTAGCTGGACCCTCGGGTAGTCAGCCATCCGTGCGCCCTCCTCCACGAGTACAAAGTCCTTCCCCCTGAGAACAGCCGATAACAGCAAGAATGCAGTATATCAATGGGTCGGATGAGAACTGGCTGTGCTGTTGCTTCCGGTTGACTCCTTCAGACGTGACGGCCTTGATACTGGATCCCCAGTCACTGTACACGCAAATAGACGAAGACCGACGACCACCCACCGAAAGTACACACGCTCGGTACTTCTGCAGGATGTTCGCTAACTACGTCTTGAACCACCGTCATCTGGTCGATGAAGGAAGGTTCGACCAGCAGGCGATCTTGATAGACGAATCTCTCAAGGCAGCGCAAGACATAGTCCACCCGGAAGAGGTAGACGACAGTGTAAGATTTTGTTATCAAAGCTAACAAAAATGCTAACGCTGTAACTAGCACAAGGAATACGTCCCAGGGCAAGAGGACGCAGACATGGAGCCGGATGAGAGGCCCCGGAAGGAGAAGAAAGGGAAAGCCAAGTCCAACAAGATGGACGTCGATGGCCCCGGTAACGATACCGCACCCGGAACGCCAGCACCTTCCCCTCCTTCCCCCTCTTCCTCTCCTACCCCAAAACCTCGAAGCAAGGCGAAAGGAAAGGGTCGAGCAAAAGACTCCGCGCCTTCAAATGAAGACGCGTCGAAGTCCTCCCCACCCAAACCCAAGAGGAAACGCAAGGAGGCCTCGGAAGCGGAAGACGCATCCGATGACGAGCCGCCTCCACCCAAGAAGAAG
>QLPD01000349.1:0-39995 GCA_003314085.1 Hymenopellis raphanipes
GATGCAGTTTCCGGTGGCGAGAGCGGGGCCGAGCTTCCAGGGTAACATGAGGAGAGAGAGGTTCCATGGAATGATCTGACTGGGCAGCGAGCTCATCGTGGTATTTCTCCATGAGCGTCGCAAGCTTGTTGAGTAGCTCATTAAGACCCCACTCCGTCTCAGACGCCTTGTCAGCGACTTTAACGGCGTGATCCACGTCCGCCTCAGTAGCCTTGTCGACCTTTGTGATGAGCTTGCCGTTGGTACTAGGGTTGATCACACTATCGATTGTGAGCGAGACGGAAAAGAGGGAGACAGCCCGAGCACGTACTCGATGGTACTGCCAGACGTGGCCTTGGAAAACTCGCCGCTGAAAGATCTTGAATCCGGTGGACCCAGGAAAGCGGCTGGAAAGCGTTAGCACAAGTACTCATAGGAAGCGCAAAACTCACCCAGTTCAAAAATCGAGTTGAGACCCAGTCAAATTAGAGTGAGAAAACAACCCCAATCTAGTACTTACTGACTCCAGGTACATGTACAGTCTGTAAATAGGCAGGTCGTCCCGGAAACCTGATTTGGGTTAGATCTACTGTCGTGATTCAGCGGACACATCCCAAAAACCCTAACATGTGACTTACCCGCATACTAGTCTTCGACTCGTGGGGCCTTGACTATTGTAGTCGGCTCCGTGATGACCGAAGACATGAACGTAGTCTAAATGATCCCGTTCAGTCAAACTAATACTCGGCATGACAATAAACATACCCGAATCGGTCCATTGTCCTGAGTAATGGCAAGGAAACATTCCAGAGTCAAAGGTACTTTTCGGGAAAGCGGTAGGTCCAATCAAACCATTCTAGCAAGATCAACGAACAGATGCAAACAAAACCAACCTTGAACCGCAGGCTGGTGCATGGGTCGCGACATACGAAGAAGTACCAGCTGAACACGAAGCCGTTCGAGTAATGGCGCATGTGGGAATGCCAGCATGAAGACGTAGATGGCGGACTCGCTGCAAAACGGTTAGGTGCGTCAAAAACAAGCAACATATAAACGGACCTATGAAAAGTCGGAGGCACAACCTTCCAAACGCTCCATCACGCGTTCTGAGGCTCTCGACATCGTACAGGACTGAACTGTACATCGAATCAGCACAGGCAAGCGAACAGAGCAGCAGACAGACATACCTGACAACATGTGTCCCGACACAGCAGTCACCTCTTCGTGGTGAGCGACATAGATCCTTACTACCCCCAGTCACTACATCGCCGTTCCCCAAAGATCCCCAGCTGAAGTCGCGTACAATCCATGGCATCTTCACGTCTCAAACTCGCTAAATAATAACGGCAAACTCAGTAACATTATTTGAAGCCACTTTCGGAACTCACCGTTTCGTGCAGGCCGTTCAAGTCGTCCAGAACCGCGGTCAGAAAAATAGTGGCGTGTCAAGCAAACAGACGGGAAGATTCACAGCGCCAAGATGTCCAGAACAGGGGAATAGATGCCTCGCAGTTCGATCTTTGAGGCAGGAGTCGTTAAAATCCGTCTTCAGCGTCAAACGAGGTCAGCGTATCAAGTTCTTCGCAGAATTTCCCATCTAGTGTGCTCAATAGAGTCGAGGTCGTTCAGATTCGAGTCGTCGAGATGTCGGATGATTCAGCGTTGAAAGCAACATAGTGGTTGGACGTTGAGCAGAACGTCGATCACGGGCCGCCCAATGAGGAAGTCGATCTGTTCCCACCATGTTGATGATTGACTTTTGACGCGTCTGCGCATCTAGAACTCGAATATGGACCTCTTTCTCTCCCACAGACGTGAAATGACGTATACGCGAATTTTCACGGTAGCAGCGTGAGTGCCCTTGCCGGGCAGTCTTTTGGATTCGGCAAAAGTGCATTGATTCTTCTCGATGAGGTGCATGCCTTGATCATTGCACTGGTTTGGAACTTTCTGTAAACGTTGATGTCGTTTAGATCGATGCTGTCTCTGTGAGGCACTTGCGGTCGAGAAAGGGTCACGTAGATAGGAACAGGTGTTGTCGTTAATGGGCTGGGGAGTGGTCGAAGAAGAGTGACTTAATATGAGATGAGGAAGTAATCCAGATTTTTGTTTCTGGGTACAATGTGGAACTAGCCATAGATAATATACACTGGAAGTGACCATAAATTAACTAATACAGCCTAATAATTGCCCTGCTCGGCGCCCAAGAGCAGCATCTTATCGGTGAATAATGTCAAGACCACCCGTCTGCCTGTGACTGGGGCACTACAGTGCGCGATCAGACCTGCCCGAGACGCGAATAACTGACCAGGTCGAATGGGATATCGCTTTCCTATCTGCGGTGAACACCACTCCCCCCCTTCCCAATCACCCAAGGCAATGTTGTACGTGAAGTTGAACTTGTGGTCGGTGAAATCGACGTGAACCCGCTCACTACCGCCCTCTTTAATTGCAACGGCAAAGGCAACTGGACCCAAATCAAGACATGGGCGGAACGGCATGTACTGCTTTCCCCAGGGCGAGGTGTGGATGTATTGTTGAATGCTATATGGAAACGGACCGGGTCAGTAGCTGGATTGACCTTGACGATGAGTGCTTACCTCTCTCCCCTGGCGTACATATTGGGATACTCGTCTTTAATGCGGTTTCCAATAAGCTGGCACAGCGACTGAACCTCTTTCATGAACGCATCAATCTGGATGATAGTCGCCGGTTTCTGGTTACGGGATTCCACTGTGGGCTTAGGACCCTCAACGGAGGAGTGCTGCCACCATCCAAAGTGAAACGCCGGCGTGGCTGAACGGTTATCGCCCTTCTTCAAGCATACGACAGGCTTTGTCAGGAGAAGATTATCCACGGCGATGAGTAAATCTGCCTGCCGTTTTTTACTGATGAGGCCATCCCAGCGCCGGATCATGGTTGGTTCATTATACGCGCCAGTCGGGTCAATGGCTCGCATCATCTCAGGCGTGATGTCGACTCGGATGCTGGAGTGTGCAGGCGCATCGTGAAGAGGAAGATCCCTGGGTTGACCCGGGAAACGTTGCTCAACAATGGTACGCACTGCGTCACCATCCGGCTTCTGAGCGATGAAATCGTCAGGGTTCCTAGTGAGAAATTCATGACCTAGGAAGAAGTTAGAGAGTGCTTCTTGCCACCTTTATCACATACGAGTATTAGCTGTGTGGTGCTCCATCGCGCGGTCGAAGCCACCTTCCTGCCGCCATTTTTGAGTGTGCTTCGCGCGCTTTTCCGGACTCCGTTTGCGACGTTTGATTGTGGGCGTGAACTGGTAATTGTTCCTATATCTCCCGGAGGCTTTCTTCTGGGTCAGCGCTACTGATGCTGCAGCCTTGACCTCTGCATCTGCTAGTTTGTGGGAAGTGGATTTGGAAGGTGGGGTAGCCGAGCAAGTGGAACTGCGAGTTCGAGCAGCACGGGTTGTTTTGTTTCGAGTCATTGTCGGAAAGCAGTCTGGTAGGTGGATGTACTCTTGGCGGAGAGGTAGTCCTTTATACAAGGGCCAGGCGTATTGTGTTGGAGACGTAGTCCTTTACACAGGGGACAGGCGTATTGGCGGGGAGATCGAGTGAGGCCCTATTGAGTCGCCCCTCTCTTTGACATGTTTAGAACAACAGGGGACAGAGCTGTCACCAGACATGGTAAGACACAATAAGGGGGATATCAAAGACAGCAATGAAGCCTATTCGGGCGTCCATTGTCAAGCAACATAAAAGGGAGTAACTCAACGGTGGTCACCATCCCCTCCCTCCCTCTGCAGCGCCTTCGAGCCGGCTTATGTCGAGATCTGCTAGGAGGTGGATCCGGGCCCTCTCCACATTCAACGCCTTCGAGCCGGCTTGTGTCGAGTTTGAATGTGAAGAAAACCCACCGCGGGGCTGGGAAGGGGTTACTGATGTGGCGCCTTCGAGCCGGCTTGTGTCGAGTCCACTCAGAGCCAATCCTGACCGCCCAAGCAAGCAAAGTTCTACCGGTTTACACCATCAATTCTTAACTTAAACTTCCTTTTCGATTGCGGTCTTGTGTATTGAGGCTGGCGGTAAGTTAGGCTTTAAAGGATCGTTGATTGATTTTGCCAAACAGGACCAAACCAGTCACATCATTTTACGCCTTTCCTTTACTTCCAACCATCGACATGCGCGTGCTGAGGCGTCTGCGCGGCAGATTGCCCGTGATGCAGATTCGCTGGTCTATCCAGGGGGTTGTGGCTGCCGGCCTCACGGCTGAGTACGCCACCGCGCAACCTTTTTCCTTGCAAGCAGATCCGGTGTGTCCCCCTTCCTATTCCCGTCCATACTACCACTGACCGCTTTTCCAGGATACACCGCCTAGTCATCCCTCGCATTCATAGTGACCGTCATCGTCTCGTTCGGCATCGTGTACATAGGCTTTCCCTTTTCCGATTTCCCGCTCTGCGCTAACCGTGGTCCTTGGCAAGCTGCACTTTTCGACCGACCGCCTACCTTATTCATGTCGAGTAGTGCAAGGACATCTAGGAGCTCTTCGAGACGTACGGCCCCGTTGTCCGCATCGGCCCAAACAAGGTCGTCTTCAACGATCTCTTTACACCCTATGCACTAGGGATAACTAGTTGCAACGCCCTAACTAGTAGGGAGGCAGAACTAGTTGTTGACTCTCTCCAAGAGGCTGTAATAACTAGTTGTCTAGGACCTCAGGTGCGTCCTGGCAGCCAGCTGGCACTGCCTGGCAGGCTCTGGCATGGCATGGCATCCCGGCATGATACTGATGACATGAGAAGAGTCACATGACCAAAAAAGCGGAGGAGGTAGGGTTCTGCCCAGCTGGGTGGGATGACATCATGAGGATCATCCAGATCAGATATTGATGGATCTGGAGGATGTTCCTGGGATTGATGGGAGATGATCAGTGGGTCCTGGATGGGTGGTAGTACCCTATTTTGGGCGCATTTTTGATCAGGTGATCACTGGGCAGGATGGGGTGGCCAATAATGAATGCTGCTATTGGAGATGGCTGTAGGGGGGGTGATGACTTGGTTTATGTTTTTTTGGGCTGGGAATTCAGTGGTGTAAACGGTTTTTCAATAGCTTCAATAGTTAAGGAGATATTAAGGAATTACAAAAATGCGCCACATCAAACAGATCTAGCAGGCTCTGTACTTATACCCATAACCTGTAACTTGGGAATCCTTTAGAAGTACTATAGATCGATGTCTGATACAATTCCTAGGTAATTTCATCCATAGGTTCAAGAGATATGCCAAAACGAGTAAATCAGGCTTCTTGGGGGTATAGCATGGGAACCTGTAATCCTGGGGACCTAGGACTTTGATACTTCGTTTATACTAGTAGTAGACCTCTATTGGCAGTGGGGACAGGTCACCCAACCCATTAGCCTATCTATAGATAGGTCCCCAGTGCTGTATTAGCCATTTTCGCATTTTTGCCTATTTAATATATAGCAGCTGGCCTAAATTGGGGCCAGCCACCTTCAGACACTCAATTATGACTATTCTACAAAAGGAACCATGTCATTTGGGTGAGAGGTCAGTGCTTTAGCCCTCAGTCTTCCTCCCCACCGGAGTTTTGATCAAAATTCCCACGCTCTAGGCAGAGGATCGTCCACTCAATTCTTCGTGTCCTACACATGCTACTGACCCCATTTCTTTTGTAGGACGTGTATATATGTTATATACATGATATTCAGGTGTCAGACCAGTAATTTTATGAGGTGATCAGGTTAGGAAGTCGTCCACAGCTGGATAGACAGCCTATACTACCTTCAGACAGTAATACCTCATGTTCTGCTCATAAGAGGAGTCTGAAAACTATTCAGTCATGCATTTATATTATATTGGATGAAGTTATGGGTGTCCCTCATATGTTGTAGGTGAAAGGTAAGAAAGTAAAAATGCGCAGTAGCCTAACTCTTGCATAACTGCTTTCAATGGCTGAACAGGTCATAGCACATAAGTACTACCTGGATGACTGATGAGATACCTTCTATATCACTTCAATAACAATATCCAACTTGCATTTCATGGCTCCTATGAATAGTTGGAGAGTATTCTTCATTTTCATAGTGGTAAACTAGCAGTACAGATCTATGGACGACTTCCTAACCTGATCACCTCATAAAATTACTGGTCTGACACCTGGATATCATGTATATAACATATATACACGTTCTACAAAAGAAATGGGGTCAGTAGCATGTGTAGGACACGAAGAATTGAGTGGACGATCCTCTGCCTAGAGCGTGGGAATTTTGATCAAAACTCCGGTGGGGAGGAAGACTGAGGGCTAAAGCACTGACCTCTCACCCAAATGACATGGTTCCTTTTGTAGAATAGTCATAATTGAGTGTCTGAAGGTGGCTGGCCCCAATTTAGGCCAGCTGCTATATATTAAATAGGCAAAAATGCGAAAATGGCTACTACAGCACTGGGGACCTATCTATAGATGAGCTAATGGGTTGTGTGGCCTGTTCCCACTGCCAATAGAGGTCTACTACTAGTATAAACGAAATATCAAAGTCCTAGGTCCCCAGCATTACAGGTTCCCATGCTATACCCCCAAGAAGCCTAATTTACTCGTTTTGGCATATCTCTTGAGCCCATGGATGGAATGACCTAGGAATTGTATCAGACATCGATCTATAGTACCTCTAAAGGATTCCCAAGTTACAGGCCATGGGTATAAGTATAGAGCCTGCTAGATCTGTTTGATGTGGCGCATTTTTGTAATTCCTTAATATCTCCTTAACTATTGAAGCTATTGAAAAACCGTTTACACCACTGAATTCCCAGCCCAAAAAAACATAAACCAAGTCATCACCCCCCCTACAGCCATCCCCAATAGCAGCATTCATTATTGCCCACCCCATCCTGCCCAATGATCACCTGATCAAAAATGCGCCCAAAATAGGGTACTACCACCCATCCAGGACCCACTGATCATCTCCCATCAATCCCAGGAACATCCCCCAGATCCATCAATATCTGATCTGGATGATCCTCATGATGTCATCCCACCCAGCTGGGCAGAACCCTAGCTCCTCCGCTTTTTTGGTCATGTGACTGTTCTCATGTCATCAGTATCATGCCGGGATGCCATGCCATGCCAGAACCTGCCAGGCAGTGCCAGCTGGCTGCCAGGACGCACCTGAGGTCCCAGACAACTAGTTATTACAGCCTCTTGGAGAGAGTCAACAACTAGTTCTGCCCCCCTACTAGTTAGGGCGTTGCAACTAGTTATCCCTAGTGCATAGGGTGCTCTTTACTGTGCGGAGCGTCTACTCTGTCCACAAATTTAATAAGAGTTCGTACTACAAGTGAGTCCCCACCTCGCCTTTACCCGTTGCCCCCGTTGAACCCGCCCTGTTAGGAACGAAAACGACGAATGACTACTTCTCACATTCCATGCGCCGAAACGCTACCACACCACATTCCGACGACACGAAATTCCAACCGGAGATGCACGATCCCACCCTTGAGCTTGTCTCTGTGCGTTATCCCCGTTCATTTAAACCCGAATCCGGCTAACGATTGGTATAGACCCTCGACAACATGGGCAACACGACCCCACTAGAATGCCTCGCCCTCTTTCGGAACCTCCTGGTCGACGTTTGCCTCTCTACCTCGTATGGCCACCGTCTCGGCGCCGTCCATAAATGGGCTTTGAGCTCTGACAACAACCGCTATCCACGACTTCTCGAAGCGTAGCATCCTGGTATGGCGATCTATTTCCTCCGGAATGCTTAACTGACATGCGTCCAGCGAACCACTGTACCGACCTGGGCCTGGAATATAATCTTCAAGATTCACTCGTTTGCGTCACATGTGCGACTCGGACAAGATCATGGCAGAGGTTAGTTTGACTTGGTTCGTTTATTTCTCGTTATTAAACTCTCGTGTCTAGTATGTGAGCGAACGCGTCTACCAGACTCGTGCCCAGATAAATCCTAGGATGCTAGGCCTTGTCCGTAATACGGACAAGGACCCTACGATCCACCGACTCCTCACCTACCACTAGTCTTCGACCAAGGACGCGATCTCGGAATGTATCGGTCATATGTAAGCCGTCTATTTTCTTCTCTGACATTGGTCTAATTAATCTCTAGGATCGCTGGATCTGACACGACTTCGACTACCTTGTCGTATTTCTTCTGCGAACTAAGCCGTCGCCCCGATGTTGCAAAGGAGCTCCACACTGAACTAGCCGAAGTCATGGTCGATCCTCGTGCCATTCCCGATCTCTCGGTCCTTCAAAACCTGCCGTATCTCAACGCGTTCAGCAAGGAAGGTTGGTCACGTCCTCCAGGCACTCAACGAAACTCGAGTTTGACGTCTGTTTCAGGTTTGCGAGTTTCTTCTGCGGCCCGACCTTTCTTGAACGTACGTTAGGCCGACGCCCATTTCCAAGTTCGGTCCGGAAACAAATCCTTCGATCTCATGGACTTCGCGCTCCCCCCAGGCACCGTCGTCGCCACTCAGGCTTGGTCGATGCATCGCAACCCAGCTGTCTTCCCATCCCCAGACACCTTCCTTCCCGACCGCTGGTTGGATGATGCGGTATCCACGGAGTCCTTGGCCGTCATGCACCAGCACTTCATGCCCTTTGGAACTGGATCGAGAGTTTGCGGAGGCCAAAACCTTGCGCAGGTCATGATAAAGGTCGTCGTCGCTGCCGTTGCACGAAACTTCAACATTGAAGCCCTCGCGAAGACGAACGAGAGGAGCATGGAGATCAAAGACAGCTTCGTAAGCATCCCTTTTGCGGCGCTAATCCCATTACTGACACGTACATCCTCAGGTCATCTTCCCCTCGGCAATGGAGTGCAAGCTCATCTTCAACCCGAGAACACCTTGATCGGGCTACCATGTTCTTTCGCTCCCACGTTTTCCTCTGTCTGTTTTCTTGGTTATTCGTTCTTGTTTTCCATCCTGCTATCGACATTCCATACCCTTTCGCGATCCCCCGGGCTTTCCTTTCTAGCTTTCATCGCTATCGTTGTTAACGTTTCTGACATGTTCATACTCATCTTCTTCGCTGTCGACATCGCGTCGGCATGGATCTTCCATTTCGCTATCAACACTCGTTTCGAAAATATCCATGACTATCTGGATGGATACGTGTTGTCGTTAGACACGTCATACCTTACGTTTCCCTTAATACCGTGTCTTGAATACTTAGTTCCTTCGTCGTTCAAGAGATTCTGTAGTTATTTTATATCGACCTTCCGTTCGGGGAGTAATTTATACGCTGTATCGATATGTCCGTCGGATGTTGAATGTACTAGACTTTCGCCGAATTGATTTCTACGAATAGTCCGAGGGAGTTTGTGTACGCTATAACGAGGTGTATAGTAGTCGTGACAGGCACACTCGAAATGCGCCTAAATATGTAGATCCACAGAAGTAATTGCAAGTCTTCGGGCCATGTAGCGGGTCCTGCACAAAAGTGTTTCATTCCCGCTGCGGTGCCGACCATTGCCGCTGAAACCGACGTTGGCGATCTTCATGAGTCGGTGTGAATTCAAATAGTATTACTTGCTCAAAAGAGCACGTACCCTCCCGCAAGGACGCGTAGAGGTCCCCAAGCCCGTACGCAAAACCTACATTGAGCAAAATGAATATAACCAATCCGGATGTGAACAACCTTCAAACACTCACTGAACACGAATGACGACCTCACGAGGTGCCGGGGTGTGTATACCCTCTTAAATAAGCACCATCCTTCATAGGATGTAGCAGTCCCCCACAAAAGTCTCTCGTTCCCGCCGTGGCGCCAACCATCCCGCCCAGAGTCGACATTGGCGATCCTTATGAGACGGAGTGAATTTCGGCGATACCATTCGCTCAAGTGAGCACATACCAACCCCGAAGGACGCGTAAAAAAGCCTCGGCCCATACACAAAAGCTACATAGAGCAGGATGAATGTAACCAACCCGTGTATCAATAACTTGAAATACTCACCAAACGTGAACGGTTCCATCAAAAGGCGCCGAAGTGTGTGGATCTGCCAGAGTAAATAGAAGCCTTGACGGTACGTAGCGGGTCTCGAACCAGAGTCTTTCGTTCCAGCCGCGGCACCAACCATCCCGCCTATGACTGACTTTAAGGAAACTTGTCCAAACGAAAGCATTCGAATGCTCCTATTCGATTAAGAGCATGGAGGCATTCCCACAGAGACGATTAGAGACACGGCGCATATCCCGTCGATGGGCTTCGTGACGCGTATCGTCACCGATAACCCTGGGGTTTGGTTCCTGCATTGTCATATTGAATGGCATCTGGAAGTCGGACTGGCGATACAGCTCGTCGAGGCGCCGCTTGGTGTCCCGCACCTAGTTTCATTTAAACTTTTACTTACCGGGCTTTATCCTGCAGACTTGAGGAGCCTGTCGTACGGGGCTTCGCTGTCCTTCGACGACGGGCGGGTTCAGTGTTGGGTCGTCGGAGGGGTAGTCCGTGGAGCGGCCGACAAGCCTTGGCTTGTGCCCGTGAAGATGGCTATATGATACATTATCAATAATAGAGAACCTTGCATGTGGGGGAGTGACGTACAAAGGATGTTTACCAGCGTCCCCTTTTTTTACGACAATGTCAACAATGTCCATGTGGATCGACGACAAAGCTGTTAGGTCCATATGCGGCTTCGACGGTGGCGTTGCTTCCCAAGCTTAACTCGCTAAAGACCGCCGGGACGAGGGGCGAGTTGTACGTGATCTGATTGAACATGGCATGGTTCGTCCTGTCGTCCATGGTGTTGAAGCTTACTTCGAGCTCGATGGTTTTGGTGACAACAGGAGGTGACATGATGATGACAGGAACGAGGTCGGTGTCATTGACGGTTCCATGCTGGCATGGATCGCCCAGTTGGCATTCGTGTCGTTGCGGGCAGTTACCAAGATGGAGTAGCGCTGTAAGCTAAGGAGACCCCTAGGGGATTCTTCGACGTCGGTCCGGCGAACAGTAAATATAAATTTAGAAGTATCAAGGGAACTTACGCCATCGACTTCAATCTGAAGGGATATCACATCAGTCAACACAATTCTAATTAGGTCGATGGACACTTACAATTCTCATATCATGCCCGTCAATCCAAGAGAAGAACATCGCAAAAGCGGCCGTGTTAACAAGGTGCAAACGATACGTCTTGCCAGGTTCAAAAGGCAGAGTCGCGTTTTCATTGAATCCAACCACCGAGGATGAGCTTCCAGATATCGGTTTCAAATACTCCCCATTCTGGGAGAAGTATATCTGGGAAGAGTCTACATATGAGAATCAGAAACAAAAGCAAGCTTCAAGATAACACACGTACCAGGAACGGGTTCTGCTCCGCCTGGATTCGCGATGTCGATGAACTTGTGTAGCAGGACGGAGTGTTCATCGTGGTACCAGTCACCCAAAACAATGGTGAATTCCTCGTCGTACTGATGCGTCTCTTGAGCCGGGTGGATAACGACTGGGGCTCGAAGGCCATCGACGTATTGGCCAGATGCATGCGCGTGCACCCAGTAGGAATACCGCTGTGTAGAAGTGATTAGCGACGGAGTAGGAGTTTGCTCAAAGAACGAACCATTCGGAGACGCCCGCTGCTCCGTCCATCCAAGACGTCGAGTTGAAGACATGCCGTGGTGGTGAAGGGTTGTAGGCGTGTCCAAGCTTTTCGTGGCATGAACACGTAGGGAGTCGTTGGTTGATACCTCGATGGGCGGGGGACTATGTGAAAAGTCGGGTTAGTGATAGACAGCCAGGCGATACGGAAAGGCGCTTACGGCCAGGTATTGTTCACTCCGATAACGCGTCTGTCGAACAGGCCATCAGGGTTGACGTCCTCAACGTAGATGATATTCCACCAGACCTCATGCACGCCGGCAAGAACTGGAGAAAACAGCGTAAACGCCAACAGACTCGATGCCATCCTCGCCGAGACGGAAAGTGGGGAAGACAAGAAGTAAGGGGCTAACCTATTTGAGCGGCAATACATCGCAGGAGATTCGAATTTGTCTCAAAATGATAGATCTTTGCCAAGCGAAAACGAAGAAAAATCGTTCAAGGTGGGTAGTGTGATGGAGCAGCCCTGCAGCAAAAAATTCTCAAGCAACGAAGATGATAAAAATACCTCAAGAACCGAAACGTCAGGCGGAGAAAGGAGGTAAGGTCGAGGAACATGTTGAGTACTGAATAGCGCGGAGAGGCAGGCAAACGAAACGCGACAGGAAGAAGAAGGGCGGAAGCAAATTAGAGTCGGAACCGGGTTATCGGTATCAGATAAGCGGAGTTTGATAGTACGGGTGAGAGACTAACTAAATCCACCATTTCACAACCAAAAATCTCATTAGTTTTAGTTTTGAGAACAACCTCCACCGTCCAGGATGGGGCTACATTTTTGCTCACAACTCAGACAACTGTATCACATAAAGGATATACCCTCTGCTCAAGGTAGACCACCCCATTTTAATGGCGAAGAACATATTCTCTGTGCCGATTTTCTTCATCCTGTTCTGCGAAACGCTCGAGGCGGCCATCATCGTCTCAGTGCTCCTCGGGCTCGCGGAGCAGATCATCCAAGACGACGAAGTGGCGTCTCGCATAGGACGAACGACGCGGCTCAGGCGGTAGTCCTTTTATCACTGCCGCCGTTGACGTGGACGATGTTGGGCACCGCATGCTCGTTCGCAAGCTACGTATCCAGGTGAGATGGACTCTCTTTCCGCCGGTACATTGCTTACCAGTACTTTTGCCAGATATTCCTCGGTTCGGCAGTTGGTCTACTCATCGCCCTCGCTATTGGCGCCCCGTATAATACCTTCGTTCGCCGTCCTATATTAATTGTAACTATCTTTCAGATTTATCGCGGTGCAGTTCACGCAGGCCGAAGCGGATGTCGACGACGCAGGAGGCAGCGGACCGGGAAGCTATAGGGTGCAAGGAAATGTGTGGCACTTGGATTGCTGCGATCCCGAGAACAACCTCGATAGCCAGGGATAGAGCGTGTTCAATGCGCTTTTCGGATGGAGCACCAATGGTTCTAGTCAGTTGTCCTTTCTTCGCTTCTCTAAGTGAACTGACACATTTTCGCATAACAGTTGGAACAATCTTGGCGTCTGTATTCTACTGGCTCTCGGTCATCACTGTGCTCATGTACTTCAAGTTTAAAGAGGTTGGTGGACCTTCTTAGATACTATCCCTCTGTTCGCTGATTGCGATGTTGCAGGGACGAATGTTCTCTGACGCGAGTTGGAGTCTAGACAAGTACGCCTTGTAAACCTAGTTTCTTCACTTTGTGTGTGTCGCGTGTATCGCGTCGTTGTTCTCGTTGCTGGTGGATGGTGCCGGTGACCACGGCAGACTTCGGCTGCAGGCGAAAACTTAGACTTTTGAGGGAAATTTGAGATGAGGTCAAAATTTGGACTTTAAGATTTAGAGGTGGATGTGGGCGCTTGGAGACCCCATGACATACATATATAGTCCACTGGCTTCGATGCCTTCACAGTGGTGCTAGGAAGAGTAACCTTTTCTTGTACGCGCGCGTTCGAATCCAGCACTCGGCGTTGCTTTACGCCTCTTTACACGTCTCGGCCAATCAATTTTCTTTTTTTTTTTCCAACAACGAGCCACACGATGTCTCGGTGTCAATGACGGCGCGTCTGTCCCTCGCGGATACAGTTCAAGTCGAAATCCGAAATGTGCGCGGGTTCGATCTCATCTATGAGGATTTCGAACCTCTCGTCGCTGGCAGAAAGAGAATCCCTGGTCTATTTGTCCATACATTTGGTGCTGCATTAGCAGAGGAAAACTTGGAGGAAAATGCTCAAGTTACTTGCCGCCGCTTGTACGGGGTATATTCACAGAAGGTGGTACCATCATTGATCACTGTAGTATGTCTCCACCCCAATGTTAGTCTTATACATAGCTCACCTTCTTTCAAAAGTGGTGATACCCTTGCAAAATTGGAAACCTACAATGGGTGGTTCTTCCCGCTATACTCAGAGCAGGAACCATACCACTGGGTGCTTGGCTGGGTTGATTTCATAGACCAACAAGCCTATATCTTTGATAGCATCCCCGAGCTCGGATCTGCATTCTGGGCAAAGCTGGTAAGTCAATACTCGCATGTCGAATGATGATTTCACAATAGACAGTCTTCAGTATCCAGCATGACACCAGCCAGCTCGGATACTGAAAGACTGCCACATACACATCGTTCTTCTCCCAGCATGACACAAGCCAGCTCGGGCGTCGAATGACGATTCCACGATAGATGGTCTTCAGTATCCAGCGTGACACCAGCCAGCTCGGATACTGAAAGACTGCCGCATACACATCGTTCTTCTCCCAGCATGACACAAGCCAGCTCAGGCGTCGAATGACGATTTCACGATAGATGGTCTTCAGTATCCAGCGTGACACCAGCTCGGATACTGAAAGACTGCCGCATACACATCGTTCTTCTCCCAGCATGACACAAGCCAGCTCGGGCGTCGAATGACAATTCTCCAACGAACCCATCTTCCTTGCTCAGCATGACACTAGGCAGCTCGAGCATTGAAGGGGGAAAGATGTGCGTTGGCGGTGGCGAGACTCTCCTTTATATATCTCAGATGGTGTGTCCACACAAACAATGTCAGTGGATTTTTCATTGTCCTGTTTGGGCGTAGTCCACAGCCCAAAGTAGAGAACAATGATTGTTTGTCCACAAGTGACACAGCCTCAGGTAAACACGCCTATAAACACGATCCAGCCCGGGGAACGGGTAGCCCGATTAGCTTTTTCGGTGTGGCGCGGAAAGCTCAAAGGAGCGAACCGCATACCAGCAACGAAAGGGCAGTGATGGGAGATATAGAGACGGAATGGTTGAAATGGGGAGATGGGATGACGAGGGAGGGAGCAAGGAGACGGCGTGTCTTGCAATAGAGAATAGCGTACATTGAATCAGTTCAACACAGGATGAAAAGGAAAGTAAACGCGCACGGTTATGAGACCCGATCCGCCCGCGACGCCGTCCTGCCTCGAAGACTCCAGTTCCAACAGCATCCACGTCTTACAGAATAAGTGTTCTCGCGCAGATTATCACCATAGATCAGCTCAGTCCTAAAAGCAGTGGGAAGTCGTGGTCCAAACAACGCCGTCGCGAACACGAACGCGCAAAACCCATCCGAGGGCGCCTGGGCGGCCAGAGGCAGGAAAGAATGCCATCCTGTGGTATAGCAGCCTCGGTGAGGGCTTACGCTGTCCATATCAGGTCCAGGTGGCATTGTCCACAACGCATTGTGTTCGCGTGGGTGCCGTCTCGCAGACGAGCACCCGAATACACCCCGGAATTCATCCGAAGGCACAGCGGCAGGCTCGAAACTAAACCGCGCGAGAACATCAAGAAAACAAGTAGAATAAGCGCCAGAGAAAGTTCTGGAGCCAACGAGCACAACGTTAATGTCGTGCTGTGAGAGTAAGAGGCAGAGAGAAAGGATGTGAACTGTCCGATAGATGTCCGGCAATTGCCGATTTTCTCGGCTAACGCCGCTACCACGCTCTTCGTGCATGCGCTTGGTGATTCATTTCGAGTTCGGGGAGGATACCGCATGGCCAGCTCTGAAACTTGCTCTCGTATACTTCATTGCTTCGAGTGCATTACGACTCTCGCTTTCAAGCTCAGGATCCGAGGCGTGTCTTACGTTCCTTCGTCATTGCGACGGACTCGCAGGTACCTTAGACCAGCCGATTGTCCTCGGTGGGAAGTGACGCCGGTCCAGTGAGCAAGCCAGGCTCAGATGGGCATAGATTCATCATCTGGAATTGTTGAACCTCTAGTCATCATGAGAGATAGTAAGCAAAATATGTTTAAAGGTAGGTAAGCTCTATATTAACAAACAATATTGACCGAGAAAGATGCTATATAATGATACATCTGTTCTTCTTGTCCACCTTGGGCAGCTTCGAGTGGCCAGCATCAATACCTTGGGTTTGTCGCAAGGCTCGGATAACATTCAGGAAGGTTTCCTCGACATTGCGCCCTGTTCTTGCAGACGTTTCAATGTACTCACATCCAAAATGGCGCGCAAGTGCATATCCCTCATCTTCGTAGACTTCGCGACTGCGGACCCGGTCACACTGATTTCCAACAAGTATGCACACAGCGCCGCCTCTCTTGACCCGTAGCAATGACTGGTGGACAAGCTGGACCTTTGAAAACGTTGCTCTTGATGCAACTGAAAATACTAAGAGAAAGGCTTCACCCTCGCTAGGTGGACATGAGCAAAATCTTTGAAGATAGTAATGACTCACCGGACCCATTGGTCCCTAAGTGTGGCATACTCTTCTAGATGACATGCTCAGAAGGAACAGTCAGGGACCAATTAAAACTATGACTCACCCTGGCCAGCTGTATCTATCACTTCAATGTGGCATCTGCGATTGTCAATGCTGATCTGCTTTTGGAAGGCGTCTTCTATGGTGGGGTCGTATGTCTATGGGCAATACTGGAAGTGAATCACACAATAGGTAGGACAAGCGTAAAGGAAACGCACCTCTGTTGAGGCGCACAGCGGCAAAATGTAGCTTGGTAGCACCAAGGAAGATAGCGTAGACATACCAATGAAGGAGTTCAGAGTGAACTAGAAGGACACATGAGACTTGCGTATATGGAAATGTTCAATCACAGATATTTACCTGCACCGCTAAAGCGGTTTTTCCTACGCCTCCATCACCAAGGAGAACGAGTCGCCAATTCTCCATTTCTAAGGCAAAGAATGAGAGACCCGGACGCGTCTATGGAGCCGCTCTACCTTTAAATACGGACTTTAAGGCGTGGATCGCCACAGAGGGTAAATCGCAAGACCTGAAAGAGGTGGGCTGAAAGAAAGATACGTAACTCCTCAGCGGACACGTGGATCGGAATCAGTAGTATGCAGGGCAGTACTGTGACTCCGACATCCAATGTCGCGTAGTTTGGCGCTATGCGACGCCACCACCGGCTTAGCGCTCAGCTTATGACCAAATAACATATGCATCAGTATTATTGGCCGAGTCTCATTCAAGCCGGGGTTGTCTGGCGAGTGGTCCCGCCTGTGCGAGGGATTGTCTGATACGCGTGCATCGTGATCATAGCAGGTTAGAAGGCCTACGACGGGCCGGTACGCCTTGATAGGCTCGGATCCATAAGGGCGCAGCCCGGTGTACCTGGTTTTTGCTTCTTTTACGCCGTCCCCATCATCCACCCTCTTCTTACGCCCAGTATCTGCAGTGTTGCTTCGTCTCTCCACCGATTTATAGTCCTCTTTTTTGCTCTGCATCCGTAACTGTTGTATCCATGTCTGGGCGCGACGTGTCCAAAGGAATCCCGGGCCACCTTCTTGCCTTCCCCAGTCTCTCCTCCTCGCTGCATACCCTCCCTCAAGTGACCGACCTTAAAAACATTGCGTTGCATGAAAACATGTATGGAAAACTTGCGAGCGTGGCAAAGGTATCTCCTACGTTGTTTGAACTAGGTGACATGCTAAGAATCATCCAGCTGCAAAAAGCTCTCTCTAAGGCGGCACAAAATCCACTGCCGCCAGCCGAATATCCTTCACACACAGTTCGTTCACTCCTCGACGTCCATGCAGCTTCTCTGCTGACTATCATCTAGGCACCTCCATCTTCAGACACCTCTTCCCATCTTATGATGCGAAAGCTGGTACGTTTTTGCAGCTCCTCCGAAGCCCTCTTGGACTTGTCATGGCAATCGGAATTCTGATTCCTTGTACTTCAGGAAAAATCAAGTTGAACATCACGTTCACGCCTCTTTTTTGTTTCGCTTTGTTTATAGATTTCTACACCTTTTATTATTCCATGAGCATCTAATTTCCCTTTCTCTTCGCTCCGTCCTGGTCCAGGGGAACGATGACGACTCCGACCGAAGTGATGACAGGATGAACACCACTGCGACGAGGAAGAGATTGGTCCAGAGCTGCTAGGGATGGACACCGTACCGTTACGGACACGGCCGTAAGGTCAACGGCCACCAACGGTGACGGCACTGTCAAAGTACAGTCCGTATTTTTCGTTTCATCGGACGGTAGTAGAGACGGCAGACACGGCCTCGGGAAAAAAAGGTTCATAGAGGGTACAAAATCGATATACGGACAGTAAACTAGAATATAAACCTACGGCTGATTACTAAGAAGTTCTTTTATGGCCTGGCGCGCTATCCGAAGCTGATGCTTAACCAGCATCGATGTACGAATGGTTTCAGCACTGAGATTGGCGCGACGCATTGATACGGTATCCCGCCCACTCGAAAAGATCCGTTCGACAGCGACAGCAGAGCCTAAAGGGCCTCGACTCAACCATGTGAAACTAACGAGATGGAATACACATACCGGGGATAGCCACAATGTCGCGTGCGAGACGATAAAGATTGGGGAACTCATGGCGCCATCCATACCACCATGAAATGGGATTGCAGTGCTCAATATCCTCGCGAGCAAGACCAAGGTAACGGTCGAGCTCACTCAGATTTGCCGGAGCTGACTGCCGATATACCGCCCGAAAGTTGATCTTTTGCGGAGATCCGTTGCCAAGGAAGGACGTCGATGAAGATGGCTGTGAAGAGGATGTCGATGGCTGGGAGTAAGATGTCGATGAGGAAGGGGAGCTATAGTACTTCACATTGAAGTACTCCTGAAGACTCTCGCGCGAGGACTCCAGATAGCTGTCAAGCTCTGAGTCGTCGGCAAAATCGGCCTTGAGACCCCCATGATATACGTGGATCAAGAACTGTGTCAAGCATTAGTATAGAAGACACATCAGTCATGAATGAACATACGCGCTGCCCAGATGTATAGCGGAGATTGATCAAACTTGTAATAGTAGTTGCTCATAAATGGTGTCTTACTCGTGTAGTGGAGGCTGGGCCACGGTGATGATGAAGGGAAACTCTTGACAGATGTAGCTGCTGCCTCCTCGTAGCTTCCAGAATACGTCCGTCCTAATGTCTGGACACGACTGATGCGGCGACGCAGGCTGCAGTAAGATCCAATCTGGTCCAACAGGCTCAGAAATATGCAATCAAGCACAGTCGAAATGCGTACCTTTTGTCTTGAGAGGAAAGCCGGTCCGTTGACGTTGTCGTTATCAAAGGCTGCACTTGCAAGGGGATGAAGTCGTCAAAACAGCGAGAAGGAGTCGACGCAGATCGCAAGTCGCGTACTGAACTGTTCAAGGACGTCGACCAGATTAAACATTGTCAAAGAATGAAAGGTTCACCAAAACCGCGCCGAACTATGGCGGATTTACACATAAAAACGAGACGGAACCGACTTTAAAACCGAGTAAAACAATGCACTAGTTGCTCGACCAGTGCTCCCCAATCAGTACCTGTCCAAGACGCAATAAAATAGGGTCAATAGCTCAAAATCGAGCCAGCCCAAGAGCCGAATAGAGATAGCGCGTCATTCCTGTCTGTAGTGGTGGCTCAAGAAGAACCTGGCTGATCCGCTTTTAGAAGGCGATCGAAGACTGCACTTGCTCCTGATCGTCATGTGCTTGACGGGAAAACCTCTCACGGAAAGCTTGTCCACAATACAGAGGGGTAAGGGAATGAATTAAAAGTGATCTGAGCTTCTCGCGACTTGCCAGAAGGTTTGACAATCAGAAACTCCTCTCACCTACGGCGGGGAGGTAGCCAGGCGATACGACGAGCTCGAGGGATTTGAGTGAAGCCAAATCATGTCGCAGTGTGGAGTCAACGCTTCATCGTTCACTATAACAGACGCGCATCAGTACCAGTGTCATGACGGCGAACATACTAATCTCTGTAAGACGAAGGGACACTTGTTCCTTGGGCTATCTTCAGTTCCAGATGCTGAACATAGTCGACGAGATTGTGCTCTGATTGAATAATCTCTCTCAGCGCCCTTGCGCCATTCACAGTTCCTTTAGTGCGCAGTTTCCGGAAGGCCAACGGCGTGTAAACCTGACAGAAAGCCCTGCTTGAGCTGCGTAGGGAAAGAAAGGCGTCAATATTGCCAGCCAAGTGTTCGTTGACGATACCGAGGAGCTCAACATGGAGCGGGAGCGACACGGTTGTCGACAGATACGTGCCGACGGCACATTTTAGGCAGGCAGTTTGATTGCCAACGAACACATTCGTTCGTCACCCTTTCTCCGAGGCGACACTTTCTGCTTTATTGTGATTGTGTATCTTAAAACCGCTCGATAACCCGCTCGAATGGGCAGACTAACACATCGTCTTGTCACATCTTAACTTCTCAACCGCTGTCCACGATTTCCCGAAGCGCGCTATCCTGGTATGGTGATCTATTTCCCCCGAGATGCTTAGCTGACATGCATCTAGCGAAGCGCTGTCCCGAACTTGGCCTGAAATCAAATCTGCTAGATTCCAAATGCTCGTTTGCGGATGTGCGACTAGGACAAGACCGTGGCGGAGGTTAGTGGTTGATTTTTCCGTCTTTGAAGGTGTGTCTCCAATTTGGCGACGAACGCGACTCTTGCTCATGGCCAGATGAACTCTGACAAGCTAGACGAAACCGAACAGGTCGCTATACTCCACCGACTCCTCAGCTATAACTACTCCTCGACCAAGGACGCCATGCCTGGTACTCCTCGACCAAGAACACCATTCCTGACAGTGACATCACCTCGGGATGTATTGGTCCCATGTAAGCCGTCTGTTCTCTCCTCTAACATTGGTCTAATTAATCTGTAGGATCGCTGGATCTGACGCGGCTCCCACTCCCTCGTCGTATTTCTTCTGGTAACTAAGCCCATGCTGAACTCGACGAAGTCGTGGTCGATCCTCATGCCATTCGCAATGTCTCGGTCCTTCAAAACCTGCCATATCTCATAAGAAGGTTGGTAACATCTGACAATCACTCAACGAAACTCGCGTTTGACGTCTGTTTCAGGTTTGATGTTGTGCCCACGTCCATTTCCAAGTTCGGTCCCGAAAACGAATCGTTCGATCTCATCGGCTTGGCGCTCCTTCGAGGAACCGTTGTCACCACCGAGGCTTCGTCGATGCATCGCAACCCAGCTGTCTTCCCATCTCCCTTCCCTACCGCTGGTTGGACGTATCCGCAGAGTCCTGGGCTGGTATGAACCAACACTTGATACCGCTTGGAATTGGATCGAGACTTTGTCGTGGCCAAAACCGTAGGTCGTTGTCGCTATCATAGCAAGAAACTTCATTTTTCAAAGCTCCTGCGGTGACGAACTTCGTCTTCGCAGGAGCATGGCAACCAAGAATAGCTTCGTAAGCAGCCTCTGCCACATCGCTCATCGCATTGCTGATGCATACATCTAGGCCATCTTCCGGGTTCGGTAGTGGAACGCACGATCTTCTTCGACCCAAGAACACTTCGATCAGGCTTCCAAGTTCTCCCCCAATGTTTTCCTCTGTCTGTTCTTTGGTTATTTATTCTTGTTTTCAATCCTGCTACCGACATTTCCATACCCTTTCGCGATCCCCTGGGCTTTCCGTTCTAGTTTTCCATCGCTACCGTTGTCGACGTTTCTGCCATGTTCACACTCATCTTCTTGGTGGTCGACGTCGCGTCGGCGTGGATCTTTCACTTTCCTATCAACACTCGTTTCGAATACATCCATGACTAGCTGGATTGGATGCATATTGTCGTTAGATGTCATACTTTACTGTTCTCTTAACACTATGTCTGGAATGCGTAGTTACTTGTCGTTCACGACATTCCGTCGTGGAGTAATTCCATGTTGTATCAATACGTCCTTCGGCTGTTCGAATTTTTGAACTTGAGTAGGCCCGACTTGTCTTTTAAGCATCCTGGTTGAATCGGCTGTCCCGCCCAAGCGCACCAATTACACGACTCGCGTGGCGATAACTACTCTTACATCGTTTCTTGTGTTACGGGACCGACTAGTTGGGGCTAGATTATGAATTATACCCATCTCAATGATGAAGTGTATACAGCCTAAGTAGTAAGCGTCGAAGTAGTAAACGTCTTTGCATTCTTAGTCGTCATCATCAAACCCTCTACACCAGCATTACTTCTTCCTCTTCGATTTACCCAACTGCCGGCGTGGAGAGTTCACAGGCACTCGACTTGGCGGGGGATGAACTGACACGGGAGGATTTAAGTCCTGGTACTCCTTCGCAGTACGCGCCGGGACAGCACGTCTGGTACCTGAAGGACCAGGCATGGGGTCATCATCCAGCGAGTCATCTCGGCGAAGGCGGCTTCGTTTCTGGGGCAGTTCCTCCGAGAAAGACGAGAAAGATGAACGTTCTTCGGATGGACTCATACTCTGGGAGCGAACGCGCTTGTGCTGTCCACCATCAGGACGGAGGTCTCTCGGAACGACATCGTCGTCATTTGGCAAGAAATTCTCCCCAGTCGAAGATTGCGTGTCCGGCCCGAAAGATGAACGTTCTTCGGATGGACTCGCACTCTTGGAGCGAACGCGCTTGTGCTGTCCACCATCAGGACGGAGGTCTCTCGGAACGACATCGTCGTCATCCGGCAAGAAATTTTCCCCAGTCGAAGATTGCGTGTCCGGCCCGAAGGAGCCATAATGCATCATTTCCGGGGATAGCAAACCGCTTTCAGAATCAAAGTTGAAATCCGAGAAGTCCTCTGGTAGAGCTTGTGACGATGGGGGGCCGGATGATGCTGTGAAGTCGAGCTGATTAGAATCCAAGTCCGGGTTCAAGTGAGGCCCCCAAAGCCAGGCCAGGGACATATGCAACGGGGAAGAAGGCTGACCAGGCACAGTGGGGAAGGGAGTGCCGCCGATGTGGAACGGATTGCTAGCTGAATTGGCGAGGTGTTGGCCTGATGGAGATCCAGGAATATCTGAGGCTGTGAGCGTGGAAAGGAAATTCAATGTCGCACTGAGGTCGTCAGCATCGCCAGCCTGAGGTAAGTCCGAAAACATGGACAGAAGTGGATCGTATGACGCGGCTGGAGGCGGTGGGATAGCGGGGGGAGTGTTCGCTGGGTTCGCTGGTTTGGCGATATCATCGGAGCCCGTTCCGATGCCGGGAGCTGCCGAGATCTGCACAGCCATCAGATCGTCCGCATTGGGTTCGTCCTGATTCCGTGAAGGAGGCTTGGGAGGAGGGTTCGCTGATTTGGCGAGATCATCGGCATGCTCAGAGTC
The DNA here is from genome assembly GCA_003314085.1 of Hymenopellis raphanipes. Classification (NCBI taxonomy): domain Eukaryota; kingdom Fungi; phylum Basidiomycota; class Agaricomycetes; order Agaricales; family Physalacriaceae; genus Hymenopellis; species Hymenopellis raphanipes. The sequence goes on from QLPD01000349.1 coordinate 23,121, forward strand.
CTGAGGAGGAGGAGCGCGTGACTGTCCAGCAGTAGGTACAATTTCGCCCACCGCCCTCTTCCCTCCGCGCTTCAACGCGACAGCTGGAGTCTCCGAGTCCTTGGGGTCGCTCTTGGGAGCCTTCCTCTTCTTGGAGGATGCCGCTGGGACTGGCGTCTCATTATTGGAGACTGCCTTTGCTGTCGACTTGCGCTTTCTCGTCTTCGGAACCTTCTTGCCTTCTTCGTTCTCGTCGATAATTTGGGCTTCGGGCGTAAAGCCGAATTCCCGGCAGAGGCGCTCCTGTTCTTCTTCCGTGGCAGTTCCAGTGAGAAGGCGAAAAGTTTCTAGAAATATAGTCAGTGTCGCCCGTACAAGCAAAACCTCAAACGCCTACCCTCGTTTCGTGTGACTTGTTGGAACGATTCAAGCAGGTCGAGTTTCATGAGACCGGCAGAGATGAGAAGGGCTTCAATTGTTCCTTCAGAAATGAGCTGGAAGGCGAAAGTCTTGTGACGCTGTCCGTATCGATGAATTCGCCCGTAAATCTGTTCGGCAAAAACCGCCGACCAGTTGCATTCCTACGAGCATTTTCTCAGACACACCGCGTCAATTCAGCGACAACACTCACGTAACAGATAATAGTCCGACACTCCGTTAAATTCAAGCCCACGCCGCCAATGTTACTCATAATTAAGACGTGAATGTTGGGGTCCGTTTTGAATTGGTCGATGAGTCGAGTACGCTCTGCTTGGGAAATTGCATGTGAGATAGCAACAGAGTTGATGCCGTAGAGCGCCAATAGTTGCTGAAGGTGCGTGTGGTGCTTGACATAGGTAGTGTGGATGACGACCTTCTCGTTCGGTAACGGGTTCTGCATTTTCGAAAACGTCCAGTCCTTCGTTGTGTCCGGAAGCCCAAGTGTCTGTAGATCAATCTTGACGTTACGTTGGCCTAAGAGACCTGGAGGAACGACGTTATGCGGACCCCGTTCGATAATCGTTCTAAGGAGATCGCCGAGTGCGCGTGCCTTCGAGCATAGCCCGTGTAATAGATGTTCCATAGTGAAGCCATCTCGACCTATATCACAGGGAAATGCAAGATTAGAGCGAGCGCTGGCGTAGAACGGCTGATAAAGTCATCTTTCAGTTATCGCCAATGTAACGAGACAGTAGAACGCACCCCCATTTTAGACACATCACGAATATTGACAATGGCGTCCCGAGTGACCTCGTGCCCAACAATCTCCGCCTCTTCATTCGTAATGGGAACCTCCGTGAGGAGTACGGTGAGCGGTGGCAGCGACGCGTTGATCGGTTGATCCAGGTTGTTCTTGCTGGTACCTGTTCGACGGATCATGTTGTGAGCCATGTGGCTTTGAATCGCCTTCACCAGAAGAGTGGCGTGACTTTGGGTTGCGTTGTCTGCTTTCGACGCCTTGTTTGCAGCCTTCTCAGCCGCAGTTCTCAAAAGCACCTGTCGCCCCCCCTTCAAGACGCTAGCCCTGTTCTTCATCTTGGCGACATAATGACCTAACCCTTTAATGCGTGCGCGTTCAACTGTATTAAACCGTGGAGGTCGCATCAGACAACAGAGCCAATATAAATCCTATACTTTATAAGTCCCGCGTTAAAGCTGAAAAGACCACCATACCATTGGGGACTCGACTAATGGCGTCGCCGTCATGAGCACCTTTACGAGTGAAACCTGGAACAACATCGATATCGCTCGCCACATTCCAGTGCCTCTTCGACACTCGTGAGCCTCATCCATCCACACTGATAAATAGGATGTCCCGAAGACCGTATTGCTCGTCCGGTCAATGTTAATGCGGGGCTCGCCGTCCACAGTCGCGCCCATGGCTGTCCCAGCCATTCTTCGAAGGGTCTAACCACAACCATAAAAGCATTAGAGAAGTCTCTCTGAATCAACGAAACGGCTTACAGAATGCTGAATGAGGATGATGCGCCGGAAGGCCGGAACCTTCGACTGGTTGAAGGTATCCAGATCGCGCTGAAAGTTGGCAGAGGCTGGACGGATGCGAAATACCTCCACCTCGCCTGGTTGGAGGAACCGCATGATTTCGCCATACCACTGATTCATCAGTGCCGGCGGAACGACAATGATATGCGCAGCATCCGGTATGGTCCCGTCGATAGCCCATGTATCTATTGGGTGGTTAGTCCTCGCCGCGGCAAGATAGAGGTGAACGCACTGGTATGCCAAGTTGGCCGACGATGTGGTTTGTCCGGGGCGTTCAGCGCTTCCATCTGCAGCTCGCGGGCGTGAATGAGGGTGGCAATTGTAATCAGGGCCTGTAGTGTTTTTCCAAGGCCGACGTCATCACCCAAGAACGCCCCTGGGAGACCAACCCAGTGCTCGCGCAAAGCTCGAGGAACAAATTCTGGATCGGTAGACTTCGGAACCAGATCGGGAACAGAGACAAGGTGACCGCCATTCATGCGGTTTAAGATGGCGGCGGGTCCCACAAGCTGGTGATGCAGGAAGGACATCGGTTGTGAGCCCGAGAACGGTTGTTCACCCGTATATTTGGCTGCCACCTTCCAGTCCGAACAGGTGTGGCGACGAAAGGCGCCAGGAATCCCCTCGAATCCTAAAAAGTGGAAGAGTTGTTTGTTGGTCAACAGACGAAGTTCCTCGCCGCCGATAGTCTGCTCATCCTCGCATGCCAGAAACGCCTCGAGCATCTCTTCCATGGCGTCCGGATCCCCCCACGCAAAGGTCGTTGGGGCTTGGGCTGTACGCCCTGTGTATCGTTCGGCGACGTCGGTCACCGTCTCAGCGTAGCACCGCAGTTCGCCCTCATCGGGAGTCTTTAACTGTTCAATCGCTTCCTTGTCGATGCAGAGTGCCAGCAGTGCACCTATATCCTCTGTTCGCTAAATCAGCGACATTCGTAACGTAGTAAATGGCGACTTACTAAACTTGTTCGCGTCCTCTAAATCCACGTCAAATTTCTTGCCACTCTTGATTTCGAGGACGGCCGTCAGGTAACCGATAAGCATAGGACAATAGTTCATCTTCTTCGCCGGCTTCGAAAGGCGTTTCCACCAGGCCTGCATCACCTTCGGAGCATCGTGGCCCGTCAGGTCAATTTCTTCCGCCAGCGCCGCAACATCTGCCTCGGTGAGCGGAACCCACTTCGCACATGCCTTCCACCGTTCAAGCTTGTGGAGAATGTCGTGACACATGGTAACAGTCAGCTCGCTGGGGATGGTGCCCTCCCCCAATGCGTTCGCCCCCAGCATCTCGTCGATGTCAGCCATAATAGCATTCAGCTCTTCGTCGCGGTCCCGGCGCACATGACGGAGCGCGTTAGAGGTAGTCTTTATATGAAAATCGAAGAGGTCGTCAACTCTCGCCGCGAAGGTCATGCCATCGCTGACTTCCGATCCGAAAGCAAGGGTAAAGATGTCACCTCGCTTGAGGTTCCAGTCGCCCGACGGCGGAAATTTTTCGGGAGGGTTATGAGTGCGGAAAACAGGACGACGCCACATGTCGTACACCGTGCAATTCTGGTCCTCTAGAACAGCCTCGATCTATTATTATTTATGAGCAACACTTAAAAATCTGAGGCAAGCTACTCACAGCCTTATTTAAGACATCGCCCCATTCTTCCGCGCGAGCAAAGTTGTAGAAGGCACGAACGGCAGCAGACTTCGAATCCCCCCACGCGTACTTGGTGATGAGTTGATCAGTCTTGATGACCGCGACGTCCTTGCACGTATCCAAGATCGATTTCCACCCTTCCTCGCCTTCAAAGAAGGGGGCGAAGTCCTCCGGACAGTGAGAGGTAGGATCCCAGAAAGGGGGGATACCAGCTTCCTGGAGAAGGCGCGCGCATTTGGTCTGTCGTTCTTTGGTTTCACCGTCAATGGTAAATTTGGTGGGCTTTGTGAGATTGGGGGATCGTACGAGCATGCGGACCATCATGCTTAGTGCGGCGTAGACTGTTTTCTTGTGCACAGGGGGCACCCTATGCTGTACCATTAATGCATTAGACCTTCTTATTAGAGGGCATCCTATTACATTAATGGTTCTTAGCTAGAACCTCTGCTAAGAGGCCTGTAATGCATTAGGGATTCCTCCCAAATTGCGCAGCTGGGTATTGTCACATGACCAAAGCCTATCCCAAATGGGTAGGGTCCTGCCAGGTGGTGGGATGACATCATTCTTCCAGGTGATGGAATGACGTCATTCAGATAGATCTATTTATAAATAGATCAGATCTTGATGGGATGTGGGGAATGGTTCCTAGGATTGATGGATTGATGGATGGGGTCCAGGACAGGTGGGGTAGGCTCTATTAGGGCGCATTTTTGATCAGGTGACCAATGGGCAGGATGGGGTGGGCAATAATGAATGCTGCTATTGAGGATGGCTATGGATGGGGTGACAACTTGATTTATGCTTTTTTGGGCTAGGAATTCAGTGGTATAAACGGTTTTTTAATAGCTTCAATAGTTAAGGAGATATTAAGGGATCTATATGTATTATAAGCGTGGCGCAAAAATAGCAGTTTTTGTACTCATGCTTATGGCCTGTGGCTTGGGGATCCTTTAGAGATACTATAGATCGATGTCTGATGCGATTCCTAGGTCATTCCATCTATGGGTTCAAGAGATATACCAGGTCGACTAAATCAGGCTTCTTGGGGGTATAGCATTGGATCCTATAATCCTGGGGACCTAGGACTTTGATACTTCGTTTATACTAGTAGTAGACCTCTATTGGAGGTGTGGACAGGTCACCCAACCCAGTAGCCCATCTATAGATAGGTCCCCAGTGCTGTATTAGCCATTTTCGCATTTTTGCTTATTTAATATATAGCAGGTGGCCTAAATTGGGGCCAGCCACCTTCAGACACTCATTTATGACTATTCTAGAAAAGGAACCACGTAATTTGGGTGAGAGGCCAGTGCTTTAGCCCTCAGTCTTCCTCCTCAGCGGAGTTTTGATCAAAATTCCCACGCTCTAGGCAGAGGATCGTCCACTCAATTCTTCATGTCCTACACATGCTACTGACCCCATTTCTTTTGTAGGACGTGTATATATGTTATATAGATCATATCCAGGTGTCAGACCAGTAATTTATTGAGGCGATCAGGTCAGGAAGTCGTCCATAGATCTGTACTGCCATTTTGCCACTACTAAAATGAACAATACTCTTCTACTATTCAAAGAAGGCATGGAATGCGAGTTGGATATTGTTATTGAAGTGATATAAAAGGTATCTCATCAGTCATCCAGGTAATACTTGAATGCTATGACCTGTTCAGCCATTGAAAGCAGTTATGCAAGAGTTAGGCTACTGCGCATTTTCACTTTCTTACCTTTCACCTACAACATATGGGGGACACCCATAACTTTATCCAATATAATATAAATGCATGCCTGAACAGTTTTTAGACCTCTCTTCACAGTAGAACAAAAGGTATCACTGTCTGAAGGTGGTTCAGACTGTTTAGCCAGCTGTGGACGACTTCCTGACCTGATTACCTCATTAAATTACTGGTTTGACACCTGGATATGATATATATAACATATATACACGTCCTACAGAAGAAATGAAGGTAGTAGCATGTGTAGGACATGAAGAATTGAGTGGACGATCCTCTGCCTAGAGCGTGGGAATTTTGATCAAAACTCCGCTGAGGAGGAAGACTGAGGGCTAAAGCACTGGCCTCTCACCCAAATTACGTGGTTCCTTTTCTAGAATAGTCATAAATGAGTGTCTGAAGGTGGCTGGCCCCAATTTAGGCCACCTGCTATATATTAAATAAGCAAAAATGCGAAAATGGCTAATACAGCACTGGGGACCTATCTATAGATGGGCTACTAGGTTGGGTGACCTGTCCACACCTCCAATAGAGGTCTACTACTAGTATAAACGAAGTATCAAAGTCCTAGGTCCCCAGGATTATAGGATCCAATGCTATACCCCCAAGAAGCCTGATTTAGTCGACCTGGTATATCTCTTGAACCCATAGATGGAATGACCTAGGAACCGCATCAGACATCGATCTATAGTATCTCTAAAGGATCCCCAAGCCACAGGCCATAAGCATGAGTACAAAAACTGCTATTTTTGCGCCACGCTTATAATACATATAGATCCCTTAATATCTCCTTAACTATTGAAGCTATTAAAAAACCGTTTACACCACTGAATTCCTAGCCCAAAAAAGCATAAATCAAGTTGTCACCCCATCCATAGCCATCCCCAATAGCAGCATTCATTATTGCCCACCCCATCCTGCCCATTGGTCACCTGATCAAAAATGCGCCCTAATAGAGCCTACCCCACCTGTCCTGGACCCCATCCATCAATCCATCAATCCTAGGAACCATTCCCCACATCCCATCAAGATCTGATCTATTTATAAATAGATCTATCTGAATGACGTCATTCCATCACCTGGAAGAATGATGTCATCCCACCACCTGGCAGGACTCTACCCATTTGGGATAGGCTTTGGTCATGTGACAATACCCAGCTGCGCAATTTGGGAGGAATCCCTAATGCATTACAGGCCTCTTAGCAGAGGTTCTAGCTAAGAACCATTAATGTAATAGGATGCCCTCTAATAAGAAGGTCTAATGCATTAATGGTACAGCATAGGGTGCAGGGGGTTGAACGAGGGGCGCTCCTAGTTCCCTGGGTTGGGATTTCAACTTCGGTGGCATGATGCTACAGGTGCGAAAATGGAATGAGTCATGTATGTATAACGTGTTAGTAGAGTAAACTCACTTGATGCCGTTCTTGCAGTAAGGACGGCGGGGTAAAACTGCGGGAGCAACAGGAAAGATCTGCAACAGACATGGCTAAGCAGCGAACATGTAGACTGATGCTACAAGAGGAGACGTACATGAAAGGATCAACGCGAATACCTGTGGAGTAGAGCCGCGCCAACAGAGTCTGGCACGCTTAGGCGGAGAGGGACAGGAAAGAGGTGGAGTTCTCTCGAGCGCCTAGGATATACGCACGTTATCCCTGAATATGCTTTTCTCAGCGGACGATGGGCTTACCGGCCATGCGGGAGTATGCGGATTTCATAAGGAAGCTAGCACGTGCGTACCTGTCCAGTCGCCCTTGCCGCAGAGATATCCAATAAGAGGGATCAGGTCTAACTGCACGGAAAAACCAGCAGGATAAGGAGAGATCATCAGGTACTGCACAGAGGGTTGGAGAAAATAGGACGAGCTGACGATGCTTGTAGACAAGTATGGCCACAGTATGCGAAGTACCATTTCTGCGCCTACGCCCCAATTTACCTCATTCAACTTGTACTGTAGTCTAGCATATCCCATGATCCTGGTTCAGTTTCTCGGAGTAGAGAGGGCTCAGATAACTATTCCAGTCATTTGCCGATGCTCATAGATAGGTGAATCTTCAAGGGGTGATACCATCTCGCGGAGACTCTCATCCTCGTCAATGTAGGTCGCCTTATCTTCATGCCTAGTCATAGACAAAACGCCAACCCGAAAGTACACTCTCCTTCTCTTCCGAACACCGGAAGGATAGCCGCACCTCCCAGTCTAACGGGGAACGCCAGTGGCCTGATGCGGCAGTAGGCGATTTCGGTTGATGCGATAAGCATGGTGGCCCTTGTCGTCGTCCGGATGAACAATTTCCACACGAGAAAGTAGGGCAGATGTCTCTGTCTGAACCTTACTGATTTGGCGAGGTGTCGTTCGTAGAATAATGCTGATTGGAATAGTCTTGGGCAAGTTTGATGCGGAGATGCGGCCGCCGCTGTTGAAATTTACAGGTCTAGAATTCGAATGAGCTGGCGAATACTAACTCTCCTGATTAGCCTACTTAGCGAGGTATCATCGCGTTAAGGTTTCTAGGCGCCAAGAATCGAACCTGAGGACTGTCGAGAGGAAAAGAGCATGCGGGTCAGATTAAGCTGAGCAGCCATAGACAAGGTGCACTTACGAAGATCTTGTTCTGCGTCCCCTGCTGGCTATCTGTGTTGCTGTAGAACGTAACCCCAACAACGAAGATTCCAGCAATGGCGTTCAAGAACAGCTTCGCTACGAGGTACGTCGCGTCTCTCCACTGTGCCTTCAAGCCCCGCTGAATGAGTAGTGCGCACTGAACTGACCAAGGCATCGCGAATGCGGAATGTGACTCAGGCGGCGCGTGCAGCAGCTAGCGCGAATAATGTGAAAGGCAGATGGGGAGAGCTTCGGCACCTCGGAGAGGAATTTATTGCAGGGATACCACCGACGCAAGAGGTAGAAGTTTACCTTGACATTGAGGAGGAGGATGAGCTGTCAGAAGGCTTGCATGACGATAGTATAGAGTCATAAGACAATCAAATTGTATTGAGTGAATGAATAAGATGCGGGGAAGTACGCTATGACGGCATGCGAGGATGGATTGCGCCGGCGTCTGCGCATTGTCGTAGACGTGCCGAGTTGATTGGGGGACCCAGGGAGATAGAGGAGAGGGCGGACACAAAGTGTTAGCATGTCCCAGGTGCTGCGTTCCGCCCCAGGCGCGTGTCCGGTGGGAATAATCCCAACAGTGTACCACAGGTATTAGTATACGTAGCGAGATCACTAAAAAATCATCAGAAATGCCAGGGAACAAATGTACAACGCACCATGAAGAAAAACGAGCTTGCCACAAAGTTCTTGTCCTACCCAACCGCTCCCCATCCCGCCTCCAAATGATCCGAACGACGGCGAGAAAACGACGAGACATGGAGACTCGTGCCTTGGCGTGTTCCCTCGGACGATGTTGAGGAGGGCAGCGCCGACGAGTTTCGCGGGATTCATGGTCCCATCCCGCCGCAGCCTCACGCTGTCCCGCCCTGCGAGATTCCTGAGCTGTATCTACCGATGCGAAGAATGATACACTATGAGATCGTGAGAGGAGCTTCTAAAAGCATCAAAGACGCATCACGCAAAAAAATCAGCTCGATCCGAGCACTAGAAGCCGCCCCACCGCTGCCTGGCCCGCCCACAAGAATCCAACCCGCCGCAACGTCGCTCCAAAGGAAACAGGAGCCATACAACTTGGTCGCCATCAAACGGACGTCCAAAAGACTCACCTCGCTGAAGGGGATCCAGAACTAAGGCGTTCACCCGCTCGCTGCGCTACTGGCAGCAGCTGATTCCCAAAACCGCAATAATCCGGAATAAGGCATCGAAAAGCCGGGGTACAGCGACGATTACACGATACGGGAGTGTTGGAGATGAAAGCGAGCAAGAAAACCAGGCTGGCCAGTACCCATTTTGTTCGGGGCTGCTGGCGGTAGGAGGGGGGATAAGACTTGGGATAAGATCAAACAGCGTGCACGTTGCACCCGTCAACCGGAAAATTCCGACTAACGGCATCTGCGGCGGCGGCAGCCTGAGGTATGCTGGGGAAGGTATGAATTAGTTATGGGTACAGTATCGATGGAACAGTTTGAAGATGATGAATAAGATGTAAGTCGATATTTCTCAAGGTCAGGACTAGCAGTTATGTAGGCGTCAATAACTCGTCGATAATCAAGAGCACGGCCTGCGCATCAAGGATTAACAAGGTACAGTAGATCGCTGCAGAAGACCTACGAAGTATTTCATGAATAGTTGAAGACCTACAAACAGGAGCGGTGATTAGACAACGGGGATAGAATGATTTTCTTTTTGGCGTGTCTGAATAGGTCTGTTGATGCAGACGCAACCCGCAACTTTTCACACCATCAGAGGAATGACGCGTCAAATAACACAGAAACTAGAGCTGGCCCATCAATCAACAGATCAAGGACAGTACACATAGGGACTCACTCATTTCTGGCGTTTCTTGGTCTCCCTAGAAGCGTACTTGAGAGGGACGTGTCAGTGGTCTACAAACTGTCTGCTGCTCAGCATTCAGAAAAGCATCATGGCTTATCGCCTCACCTCGGACGTCCTCAAGGACAGTAACACGACGGTGCGCGTCAAGTAGCAACTTAGGGGCTCATTACCAAACTAACAGGTGCGGCAGGCATCAGTGCCTGCCGACACTTGAATGTTCGAACCACCATCATTGGTTTTCACAACGATGTTGAAAAAGACAACAACGGGCTACTCATCCTAAAAGTATGTTTAGATCTGTTATCCGCCGCCCACGGATGTCTACCCATTTTAACTACTATCATCTACTAAGTATGTGCCCGAATGGCGCCCCGCACTTTAGGATCCATTCGCGACAAGTCTTCCCGAGACGGAGTAGCTGACGTTTACTGGGCTCTACTCCAGCCCAACTATCTCGACCGCTCATTCAGGTGTGCGGCCGGGTGCATCCCCCGATGTGGATCCTAAGGCACCCGACCTGCGGTGTACTAAGAAAGCTGGTGGTGGGTTTGATAGGACGTAGTTTCTTCGTCTTTTTAACCATTTCAGAGTGGCGCAGGTCCAGGCAGGAAAGAATCCCAAGGAGTTTACACTTCCTTCGTTTAAACCGTACTCATGCTTTTACTCTAGTCGATTTGCTTACGGGCGGTGTAGCGTCTTTCTTCCACGTGCTTCACTTCGCTCGCGCTTACCTTTGTTCACTAGGCAGTGTCCAAGACAAGCTCAGCGCCTATCGAGCGCATCAAGCTGCTCATTCAAAGCCGAGATGTAGTGGTCAGTCGTTGCCGTGGCACTTAGCTCTCTATAATCAACGATATCCCTTTGTCAATATCAAACAAGGTCGTCTGGCATGCCGCTAACCAATGGACTGCGCCCGTTCATTACAGTATTCAGCTGTCGGAAATATTCTAGGACTTGGAGAACTTGTACATGGTGATGTAGTATGTCCCGGGTGGCGAGCTCTTCACTCTCTTGAGAGGCAATGGTGTACGTTGTGCAGCATCTCGCTGTAATGCATGACACTTACAATTTCTTCCCCCAGCACTTCGAAGAACCACATGCTGGGTTCTACTTGTGCGAAATTCTTCTCGCTCTAGTCTTCTTGTATGATTGAAGGATCATGTACCGCGACTTGAAGACGGAGAACATCCTCATTGCACGAGACGGACATATCAAGCTTGCAGACTTTGGCTTGTCCAACCGCTGCTCGTATGCGGATTCACTAGTTTGAACGCTTGAGCACATAGCCCCAGAAGTGAGTAGTCCTTCCCGGATCACTGCTCGCCGCACTGACATTCATGGGTAAATCATTCTTGGACAGGAATACGATCACTTGGTGGACTATTATTCTTTCGGCATCCTCGCCTACGAGCTCCTCGTCGGCAGAACCCCTACATATCCCAGGAGACCAATTTGACGCTCCACGCATGTACCGGGCCCCAGTTCATACAATGGCCACCTATGCAAATATTACAAGCCCTCTCCAAAACGCTGATCATCAGTTTGGTGTGGGCCAACCCGAAGCGGAGGCTCGGAAATAAGGCGGGACGCGTGGCTGGCATCTTTGAGCACTCTCGGTTCCACCAGGTCGAGTGGAGAGCCGTGCAGGAGAGGAGGACGCCGCCGTATTTGCCTGATCTAAACGGCGCTAGGGCGTGAGTTGAACTCTGTTTCTTCTTTGCGAAGCTCACCAAGTATATAGCTTCGGCGAAAACACCGACGCATATCCATTTGATCCCCTCAGGCGACGACCTTCAGAACTTGACGAACGTGGGAAGCATTTCCAAGACTTTCCGTACGTCAGCGCCACCCTCCAGAACTGGAGGTGGATACAACTCCCTTCGTCTGCCCATACATCTACACACCCGTATCGTTATTTATTACTGCATCATCTCCATGGGCTCGCATCTGTACTATCACTAGCTTGCTCTCCCACTCCTTGTTATTGTTTTCGTTCAACTCTTTGCACAATTGAAAGTCTTATCAAAACGAACCGTCTGTTATGTACTTCGACAACTGAATCGTTATGACTGGGGCGAAGAGAGTCTCAACAACATGGGTGAGGTGAAGCATGACACAGAGGGCGAGTTCTTCCATGAAGGTGCGTACAAAGTCTGGATCCGTTTCGCGCCACTCGTCAATCAATTCCTCCAACGTATGATAAGGCGTACGCGGACGAAGACCGAGCACCAGATTGGCATAGAGGGTCGCCCATGATGGGTCCACAACACGGAAGATGTATCCCCTGGTTCCTCGCCTGCAAGTCGAAGCTGACTAGTCATCCAAGGAAGGTCTCGCGGCCAGTCGTTCATAGAGCGTGTCTCGAGAGTGCAGTGCACAAGATGAAAGTGATCATGACAGTAGCCATTTATGTTCTTATTTCACATCCTTTCCTCGCGCTGTGTTCCATGCCGTGGACAGCGAAAGACTTGCTTTGGTGCTCCACGACTGCGCCTGGCGGGCGTCGCTCAATTATGATACGGGCAGAGAGAATACAGCATACCTGACGAGCCTTGCTACTCTGAGCTGGAACAGGTATAACGACGTTTCCGTGAACCCTTCTCCAATGGTGTTGGATCCAAGCGCCTTCCATCTTGCACAACGGCGGCGGCGAGCGATGTTTGCTATCATAGATCCTGTTCTTCAAGACTTTTAAGGCCATTTCGATCTTCGGAGGAGGACATATAGGGCAATAGACTGGGAAATTTTTCCCAAGAGTAGAGCAGAGAGAGACCTAATTCAAACATTGGCCGATGAAGAGGAATCACGTACGGTTACAGGAAACATTTCAATTCATGGTCGCTCAAAAGCTGGGCTCATTCAGGTCGATGCGTTTCTCCGTTATGTTAGCTGCCATACTGGGTGTTTTGCGAAAGCCGTTGCGGTAGGATGGGATCAGGCGAATGAGAATCCTTACGTGAATCGTCGTGCGTTGTTCGGAGAGGTCTGTGTTGTCGGTTTATAGAGCTTTAAACAAGGCTGAGAGGATTGGCAGATCCTTGTTTTCGTTAAACCCAATAACCAACACCGAGTTTGATCTGAAAAAGATCGCATGGGCGGTTAAAATGCTGAATGAGATGCAGCTCTGGGGAAAACGAGTAACGTATTTGCGGCGTAGGGGGAGGCGAATCGAGGAGATTTTGCGCGGCTGATTATATCGAATAGTTGGAGACCTTTGTTTGATCAACGAGATGTTCAGCTTATTGTTCAACGGCGAAGATCTTTTGAGATTTCCACTTCAGCAGGAAACGCTGATGATGGTTGGAAGAAAGGTTGTTATGTCATCAGTGGCGACACCATCAAAGGAGTCCTCATGAAGGTAGGAAAAACATTGATTTGTCGCTGGTACAAGACAAACCCTTTGGTGCCGCCACTGACGTGCAGCTCAGCCAAAGACTTAGGACGGGACGATATAGCATGGGTCACGTCTCATGGGTCGCGTCTCATGGTGATTCGCACTAGGTGATTCGGTACTGGAGAACGGAGATCAGGGGGCTTTGTGGCTGTAACGTTCGTCAGTGGTAGCCTGAAGAACTCAAGAGAAGTGGAACAGCTCATTCAGACTCCCTTATCGGAGCGGAGCTGTTGATGCAGGACGACTGTCAGTGTTGCCTCGATCAGTGACGACTGCCGTTATCGACAATTCGATTTCGGATTTCGTTGTACCATAGTGCTAATGTTTATTGATTTATGCTTCATGACTTACTCTGACTTGAAGCGCACGGGAGCACACAGTCATATCTCCGTCGACGCAGATTGATCCAAGCAATATCACGAACGTAAACAAATCGATTCCATAACATCCGAACCACCGCTCAACATCTAGGATGGAGGACCATTCGGTCTCGACGGGATACCAGGACAGAAATAACTCGAGAGCTTAATGTACCTTTCCTATATCAGATGATCAACGAGAGGCACATTCCAAGCGGCGGTAAAGACGCACTGTGTAAGACGGATATCTAATCCCCAGATGCATATTAAGCCTACCGATACCGCATAAGTACGAACGCTGCAGTCGTACAGAACGTACCAATTCGGCGGATCCATCGACGCGGGTAAAGGTGTCGAACTCTTACTGTCCATGTACTTGTCAATGCGCTTGCTTGAAGGTAGCCATAACTAACCTTGCCATACAGTGCTCCGCCTCTAAGCGAACGAAATAAACATCAGTGGCGTAACAAGCGGGATTGCGTTGACACTTACTTCCACTTGCCCCGATGCCCGAGAGCGAGCGGAAGCACATGCGATGCTGCATGTAGAATAACATCGTTCAAGGTGATAGCACCGCTCTGCGTGTTGCTAAGCACTGTATCACATACGCATCAGGGAAGTAGTCGACCTCTCATCCATACAAATGTACCAGTCTTCTTAAACTCGGGCAGTATGGGGTCAAAGATTTCTCTGTCAACAATATTCAGTGAACGTTGCAAAGAGCAATTCATTTCAAACGCACTCGGACGTCAGAGAATCGTCGAATCGTACATCCAACACAGCAGTCGGAGCAATACTCTTCGAAGCTTCGTCAACATCACCGCCAAACGTTATCGTCTTAAGCAGTCCAGAGACGCGCTTGAACGCCTCGGGAGTGACCATCTTGCCCATCGCGCCCTCAGTGAACGGTCCCGCAGGATAAAATTCATCGTGTCTAAACGGAATTATATTTAGCTTCTATGCGATGGACACGAAACGAAAACCTACGCTTTCCTGAGAGCATCGACAAACTCAGCTTGCAGTTCCTTGCGAACAAGTACGTAGTCTGGGGCGATACACTTCCGGCCGGCGTTGAGAACCTTTCCCCAGAGAAGACGTCGGGCGGCGGTCTGCATGTCACAAGAAGGGTGTACGAATACGGGCCACTTTCCTAGGAAGGTGATATCAGTATCCTCATCCCAAGAACAGTAGTCGGCATTACCAAGCTCTATGGTAACAGGCGTCGACGTCTTCGCAGCGGCGATGGAGACAATCCGCCTCACACGAATACTCCCAGTGAACTATGAACATGACTCGAGGAGGTTCATGTCAGTTTAGTTACAGTCTCCATTTGATCTCACTCACAGTGTGCCCCTCGTATCCCGAGAAGCTGGATTCGAAAGAGACATCAACACACCGGATATTTGTGGATGGAAGGGAAAAGACGTACCTTCTCCATAACCTCGACCCCCCCGCTGACTACACGCAGAACACCAGGATCCACGTAAGTACTTTGGGAACATCTCCGCAAACAACGCCCACATGGCCGGAGTCGATTCTAAAGGCTTGAACACGACGGTGTTGCCAGCGGCCATTGCAGATACCTACAATTACACCTGAGTATGCGACCCTATGGTAGTGCGAATAAAGATGACACGTACTGTCGGCCGGATACAGACAGAGATAGGGTAGTTCAAAGGCCCTACGATGAGACAAGCACCCTTTCCGTGTTTGAAGACCTTGTAGACGACGCGTCTAGTTGCGCCCCGGGCCAGCGAGAAAGCCGGCTTTTCCGGCGCTGCCCATTTGGAGAGGTTCTTGAGGATGATGTTCCGCTATGGGCCATGTTTATTTCCAGCCTAGAAAGAGGAAGTCAGCCTGAGGATGATGTTCTTAGGAAGGAATGTGGACTTCGAACTGGGGCTTCGCTGAACAAGGCATCCTCGACAGCAGCAGTATTATCGCGGAGCATGCATCCTCCCGCAGTTTAACCTCGGTCATAACTTTGAGTATAAGCTCCGTCGAACGAACAAGACACACAGTGGAAAGATAGTCGCCGTGGGTCCTAGGCGTCGCGTCCAAAAGTTGCTGGTAAAATATTGATAAAGAGTGAAGGCGACAATGAAAGCCTACCTTGGAGAGTCCAGGATAAACAGCTATCCTGTTCACCGGCTCGACCAAAAACCGTTCTAAAGACCACCCGTCACACTCCTGCTGCATCTGCTGCATCTGCACAAACTCGCCAAAGTCGTTCTTCCCATCCTCGACAAAGCCCTTGAGTGCATCTACCGACTCTGCCAGTCGCACCAGATATGGCTGATAAATCTCCAATCGCGGAACGAGCTTGCCTCAACCCCTCCGGACAAGCATCCGCGTGCTGTAACACCTCCAGAATCTGCGTGTGCAGATTCAGGATATCTTCCAGCCAGTCGAAAAGCCTCGAAAGGGTCAAGGGTACCCCAGATATCCATGCTTTGGAATCCTGTACGCGTAAAAGTAACACGAAGAGTCGGATAACGCGTTGGACAAAGGTCGCCTCTGTTTCCCGTATGGTCCGGAATGCGTCTTGCCGCTGCGTTGGTGAATCATCGTGATGGATCTCCGTCGCCACTTCCGTCTCTGGGACGCTCGATGTCCGACTCTTTCGCCGCCCGCCGCTGACCGTGCGAAACAAGGCCTCGGCACCCTCGCTAAAATCCGCTCGCGCCTCGTCATCCTGCCAGTTCATCTCTGACAAGACGCTATCCGCATGCGACAACACCGCCTGGGTCCCACGATACACCTCGTCAGACTCTGAGGGAGGTATCCCGAACGCACGTCGCTGCCTCGCGGCAGCAACATGCGAATGCTGAGCAATAGACACCGCTTCATAATAGGGTACCTCGCGATTCTGCCTGAGCGAAGACCGAACAGGTGAAGGAGACGAAGCTCTGAAAGACCTTCCGGTAGACGAGGACACAATGACAGTAGGCGGTCGCTCATCGTCCTGGTATTCTGATTCGGACACTGGCTCGTCCACTTCACCAGATCCGCTAATCGCCAAACTCTTGACACCGTTATACTCGCTGTCATCGTCAACGTGTTTCTTGACCTCTAGGCGGGCCAGCTCCAGGTCGTGAACAATACTCATCAATGCGGCCTTTCTTTTCCTATGAGCCTCCTCCTCGCCCTCCTCCTCCTCCTCGTCCTCCTCCTCGTCCTCTGGATAATCCGATTCCGACGAGGCATAAGAAGCGGTAGACATGCGCTTTGATTCAAATTCCGTAGTGCGAAAGTCATGTTTGTCTGGGGAAAACTTATTGTCTGGCTCCACGGAGCTCCATGTATCAAGACGCTGGAGAATCTTTC
>QLPD01000350.1:0-28490 GCA_003314085.1 Hymenopellis raphanipes
TTTACGCTTGCCTCCTACCATCACCATGTCCTCGCCACCGCGCGCCGAACTCCCTTCATCCGACGATGTCGACATGGAAGACATAACTAACGATGTCGCCGGCACACCTCTGCACTCCGAGGCCGGCGACACAAACCCGCTTTTCTTGCAGGGCACCCCATCTGCGGCGGGCAGTCCGTCAAAACGGAGGCAGCAGAGCGCGTCATTTGCGACTCCAATGTCTGGAATGGTCGCTAGGAGGGCCCTGGGCATGAAGACGCCCAATAGAACACCTCTTTTCCGAGGTAACCGACTTTTTCTATCACCGTTCGTCGAGTCCTGACTATTTCGAGATGGCTCTTCCTCCCCTCCTAAATTGGGATATCCCTCATCTCCTATGAAACCTGGTGCTAGTGATCCGCCGCCAGACTCTGACCCTATAGCTTATCCAACGTGCGTTTGCAACCGATACACTTAGACGCGTTATCCTAACAAAAATAACAGGAGCCCTTTAAAAGCAGCAACAAGTACTCCGCGAAACAGACGCGGCGACATTCACGGGTCTACTATCATGACGCCATCTTCGAGCGCTCGACGCGGTCCACGCACCCCCGGCAATCCCCACAGGTCCGACATATTCAACTCCCAGGCCACCTTATCTGCCGTTGGTGGGGTTCTTTCTGAGGACGAACCCGACGAAATTCGCGCCATTTGGGGTACCACAGTAAACATCAACGACACTATCCAAATGGCACGCGACTTTATGAAGGGCTTCAAGCTCAAGTACCGCATTGCCTACGACCGCGAGCAGGGACGTCCTACGCGTCCTCTTTCCTCGCCACAGGAAGGCGAGACGCTCGTGTACGAGGGATATATGCGCAAAATGCGTACGACGGGGCAGACGAGTCTTAGCTTGGATATGCAGAACCTGTTGGCGTATCCGGGCTCGAAGAAGCTGTATAACCTTCTGGTCAAATACCCCCAGGAAGTTGTCCCTGTAATGGATCAGGTCCTCAGAACCCTCATGCTTGAGCTTGCCGATCTTGATCAGCAGAATGGCGTTGAAGGCATGGAGGGCGAAGCAGGTGACGAGGAAATCGAAGAAATCACGCGCAAGGTATATAATATTCGACCATTCGGTGTACCTCCTGTGAACATGCGCGATATCAACCCCACAGGTAACGCGTTTTACTTTGCTCTTCAACCCTAAGCTCACTTATTTGTCAGACACCGACAAACTGGTCTGTATCAAAGGACTTGTTATCCGTGCTACTCCCGTTATTCCAGATATGCAGGTCGCGTTCTTCCGCTGCCTTACTTGCTCCCACACCGTGCAAGTCGAGATTGACCGAGGCAAAATCGAAGAGCCCGCGCGTTGCCCTCGCGACGTGTGCGCGTCCGTTGGGACTATGTCGCTCGTGCACAACCGTTGTTCATTCTCCGACCGACAGGTAATCCGCCTTCAAGAAACACCCGATGCTGTACCTGATGGCCAGACTCCCCACACCGTTTCGCTGAGTGTGTACGACGAGCTTGTGGACGTGTCCAAGCCTGGCGATCGCCTCATCATCACTGGCGTCTTCCGCAGCGTGCCCGTGCGCGTTAATCCGAACCAGAGGACGATGAAGAGCCTGTTCAAAACCTACCTGGACGTCGTACACTTGAAAGTAGGCGGTGGCGTCGGGCTTGGCTTTGACAAGTCCACGCGGACAGTGGGGAAGGAACACGCTAGTATCGGCGACGGCGCAGATGATGAAGGTGATGCGCTCATCGACGGCGAGGAGAATCAAGTACTGTCGAAACGTCAACATATGGAGGAGAAGATCAGGCAGCTCAGCCAGAATCCGGATGTATATGACATACTGTCGCGTTCGCTTGCCCCGTCTATATGGCAGATGGACGACGTGAAGAAGGGCATTCTGTTGCAGTTGTTTGGCGGCACTAATAAAAGTATCTCGAGGGGTGGAGGCGGAGGTGGGCCGAGATATCGTGGCGATATTAATGTTCTGCTTGTTGGAGATCCTGGAACGGCCAAGTCGCAGATTTTGCAGGTATGCTTACCGCCTTGGTCCCAATAATAAAGAGTACTGAAGCGCCCTTCAGTACGTGCATAAGATTGCGCCTCGTGGTGTCTACACCTCTGGCAAGAGTTCGTCTGCAGTCGGTTTGACTGCCTATGTAACTCGGGATCCTGATTCGAAGCAACTTGTGCTGCAAAGGTAGTTCTAGTGCATTTCAGCTTCAGCTTGATCTCATCGATCCCTTAGTGGTGCATTGGTTTTGAGTGACGGCGGTGTCTGTTGCATTGACGAGTTCGACAAAATGGCGGACGCGACGCGAAGTGTTTTGCATGAAGTCATGGTTCGTCTTTTCATTCTCTTTCTTTCAACCAAGCTTACGTCTATACAGGAACAACAAACTGTCTCTATTGCCAAAGCTGGTATCATAACCACACTCAACGCCAGGACATCGATCCTTGCTGGTGCTAATCCTGTTGGTTCGAAATACGATGTCGACCTGCCTATAACGCGCAACATCGACCTGCCACCGACGTTGATATCGCGATTCGATTTGCTTTATCTGGTACTCGACCAGGTAGATGAGCAACTCGACCGTCGTCTTGCTGAGCATCTGGTTGGCCTGTATCTTGAAGATACCCCAGAGTCTAGTGAATTGGACATTCTGGTAAGTCCTCTAGCTCGCAACTCGTCTTGTATTCTAACATACTTTTTTGTGCAGCCTGTTGAAGAATTATCAGCCTATATCGATTACGCCCGCAACAAGGTCCATCCTCAAATAACCGACGACGCAGGCGACGAGCTCGTGCGCTCCTACGTTGAGATGCGCAACATGGGTGACGACCCCCGTGCGAGCGAAAAGCGCATTACCGCCACTACCCGACAACTAGAGAGCATGATCCGTCTCTCCGAGGGCCACGCGCGCATGCGCCTGTCCGCCTTTGTTGAAGTCGAAGACGTCAAGGAGGCATATCGATTGATGCGGGAGGCGATCAGGACGAGTGCCATGGACCCGAGGACGGGCAAGATCGATATGGGCATGCTCAACACGGGCACTGGGCACGGGCAGAGGAAGCTGCGGGATGATATGAGGAAGGAGATTTTGAATATCTTGAATGGCTCGGATGGGGCGAGAGGCGTCAAGTGGGCGGACGCGATCAAGGCGCTTGGGGGGCAGAGCAGTATCAAGGTGGATGCGGCAGAGTTTACGGAGGTTATCAAGAGTATGGAGAATGAGGGCCTGCTGAAGGTTATAGGGGAGAGGGAAAAGCGTACGATTAGGAAGATTGACGGCTAGATTCTATTTATGATTTTTGGGTTGTGATGTCCACTATAACGTATTTGATCTGTAGTCTTGTTTTCAGTACATGTAACATATATACCATTGTATGCTGTATTCTTGTTTCATGATAACTCGATACGCAGTGAAAGGTTGAGAGGTATGATGCGTATTCATGTACAACCTCGGAACCACTGTAGTCCCACTAGGAAGTTACGGTGAGTATGGTGTTTATCATTATCCATGGTTAGCTGAGGTCCGAAGAGAGTTAGACATGTAAAGCAAAGTGGCGTCGAAGGACTCGCTGGCGTGAAGTGGCTGACGATAGGCCTACATGAACAGCCGGTGCAGAGGCATGAAACTGTTTAATAATTACATCCTCCGCGTCTTTGTGACGTCTGGCAATCGTAGTCGTACGGAGGTACGTTTTCTTACGACACGAACTTCAGCTTGTGAATTAACTAAGTAGTCTTTCAGACTATCTGATTCGAGTACGCATGTTTCCCCAGGAACTGCTTCCCAATTGTTCCCAACATTCATAGCTTTGAAAGAAGACTCTGAAGAGCAGTCAGAATACGCTTCATTATGAGAGGCGCAAAAGGCAGAAAATTGAATGTTATGTCTCCGCAAGGAGAAGAGAATCCCGATTTCAAGATTTTGGAATTGTGCCTATCATATCAAGATCGTCGCAGTCAAAATCTGAGGAGTTTGGAAGACCAAATGTCATTCTCATCGTCGACTGATTTGCTGTATTACTCGCCAGGCCAGATATTTGACACGAATGACGGCCGAAGGCGAGGTGCTTGTAGATTGGCTGGAAGCCTTTCGTGTGACATGTATAAAGCTACGCCATGAGGCAGCGCGAACACAAGTACAGGTAAAAGCAGTGGATTGAGGGGGAAACTAGATGGTACAAAACGCCGAATCCCCAATCACCGAAGACGACTGGAAAATGCATGAGAGAGAGAATGAATGATAGGGGAAAAGCACACACCGAGCTTCACGCTCAGACTCGAGGAGAGCCAGAATATCCTGCTCGCGGACGGGGCCCTTCACATTGCGGATGATGGATCGGGACGTGTCGTCCATGAATTCCACTCGGACTTGGGTGACACCACCCCGAGAGCCTGTCCTGCCGAGGACCTAGACAACGTTGTGAGATGCCTGCAACGGTGACTGGATTATAAAGGACCTTGATGACTTTAGCAAGCTTGACGGGGTGAATATATATAAGAAATAATTAAATAATCATGGTTCACACCACACTTTGATTTAAAACACTTTTGAACCTGCAGACTATCACTCAACATCCCCATCACTCCTCACAGGAGTCACAATGAGAAGTACATGCTTAAACTTCATTTAAAACACTTCATGTTTAAAACATGGATTTAAAATTGAAAATTTAAAACCATCTATTCTAAACAAGTTTAAAATGCCTAGGCTTACTCATAGGCTTCGCAACAGTCACACCAACCCCACCTGAGCACAAACCCCCAAGAACGGGGGCCAGAGTACACCACCACAACAGTGTACAGGCCCATGTACGCGGTATTTCTGTGTACACAAAATCACATACAGCCATCAGATTAAGTGCAGACAAACGAGAAAAGTTGAGCCTGCGAGATATTCCGTGTGGTAGGTGTTGATGGAGATGGCTGCAGAAAGGTGTCAAGGGCTGCGGCCTGCAGAAGAGACTTGAAAGTGCTTCTGACACTCCTACACGGGTGGCGGCCGACTCACAACAGTGTTCCCCACAATATCGACATCACCGCACTCATTACTGAGCACAACCAGCACTGCCATCCAACACCTCACATCATTGACGTATACTGTCTCATCGTAAGATGTCAAATCAATCAAGTTCGCCGCTTCTTGAGCTGTCAAAGGTAGTCTCCGAACGAACGTGACTGTAATGTTAAAAATTAAAAACTACGAACAGACACTGTGGGACGCAAAGACTTACTATGGTATTGGGCCTGCCTTAAAATTTGCCGAAGAGACACGAGGATCCTGACGGCGCGAAGCCGAGTATGTGATCAATGGTCAAGTGAGGTCGACGTCTGCCCGAGACAGTTGGCGGCGGCGGCGAAGAACTGACCTCAGCGGGAGGATGCAGCATCCAAGCATGAGTGTTCGAGATCAATGCTGAAAAGAGTTAGTAATTGATTCATAAGGAAGAAGACAGTGGACATACTTGAGAGCCAGTAAGCCTGCAAAGGTCAAGAGCATGGCATCCAAGAGTTCAGCCGCGTCGTTGAACTGCTGTTGGAAGTCGGCCACATTCCCTGAAAGTGTACGGGTGATAGCCCAGGTCTGGTCTGAAGGAGCTAATAAGTGCGCGACGGAGGAACAAAGATTCAGAAGAGGGAACACACCTGAAAGGAAGAGTAACAAATACTTGGCAAAAGGGTGTCGAGTCAAACAAGAAGGCGTTGACTTTGGGAACATCTTACAGGCGAACCTTGGTACCCACCGTCATCTAAAGATAACGACTCAGCCCGCGGTCGAGGAACGAAGACGAACGAACATACATCGAAGAAGAATGAGCGGAGGTCTCATGACGACGCCGCGGGGCCGACCTCTCCATCCAGATGGTTCGCCGTCGTTCCTAATGAGCTGCTGCTCCGTCAGGAGGCTTACACGGTCGCGTTCGTCAAGAGAACAGAGCGCGCAAAGTCATTGTCGCGGCTGTCGTAAGCCAACATCGAAGTCCACGGCCCAGAGAGGCGTAGTCACGAATGATGAAGGGGCGTTTGACGGAGAGCGGAACGCAACGAGAGTAGCCTAGATACCGCACATTTGAGTAGACAAAGGACGAACAAAGAAAATACGAACCATCTTGGCTGGTTGCGTCCACGTCATGTAGTCCTAAAATAAGCTAGCC
The DNA here is from genome assembly GCA_003314085.1 of Hymenopellis raphanipes. NCBI lineage: Eukaryota > Fungi > Basidiomycota > Agaricomycetes > Agaricales > Physalacriaceae > Hymenopellis > Hymenopellis raphanipes. The sequence continues at coordinate 6,164 of QLPD01000350.1, forward strand.
TCTGCCTTGTTGGAGGCACAAGCACAATGGCGCGGGGGCTCATCCAACCTCTTGGCCCGCTATCGTCCTCCAAAAAGCGTTGCAGCCCCGTCGGGAGGCTGACGCGTTCGCGCTACTCATCGAGAGAGCAGAGCGCGAAAAAGTCGTCCTAGCGTCGCGATAGTCCTCCTGTGTGCGTTCTAGCACTTGGATGGCGCACAGACACCGCAGAGGAGACAAGACCATGGGCGCATTGTGGTGGTGGGACGCACGTAAAAAGTCGTTTTGGCGGCTGTCGTGAGCCGCTCGTAAATCCGGTTAACGAAGCACGAGAAGAGAAGGAAACGGTCCAGAGAGGGTTGAGCAGAGCCTAGACACAGTAAGTTCAACTTCAACAAAATATGAAAAATGAAAAGATACGTACCGTTTGGGCTGGTCGCGTCCGCGACGCCATCCAGCCCCAAATAATCCAATCTTACCACGTTGGACACACGAAAACGACGGTGCGGGGGCTCAATCAGCGTCTTGACCCGCTGTCGTCCTCCAAAGAGCGTTGCGGCTCCATCGGGAGGCTTACGCGTTCGCACTACTCGTCAAGAAAGCCGAGCGCGAAAAGTCGTCCTAAAAGTCGCGGGAGTCCTCTTGGGTGCGTTCGAGAGATAGTCGAATAGGATGGGACGGCGCGAAGAGAGAAGGACAGCTACGGAAGAGAGGAGGCAATGGCGCATTGTGGTGGTTGGAAGCAAGATGCAAAACCGGCCCTGACGCCGGCGTCGGCAACGTGAGCGCCGCCGACTCTGCTCCATTGTGTACCCGGATATCCGACCGGTCCGTCGGGTACACAATGGAGCATATTCGTCGCTGGGGAAGGTTGCTTGGCAAACACAGCCAAAGCCTTTCCCTCCTTGTCATCGCCCACCACAATGTACGTACTATACTTGCACTCTTCCGTCTTTGTGCCGCTCATCGTCGTCGCCGACGTTGTCGCCATGGCTTTACGGGACGCGTCGTGACCGCCTAGTCCGATTTTTCCTCCCACCTCGCTGATTCGGTTCTCCGTCTCGCTCCTTGTTGTTAGCGCTGTCTCTCAGACGCCTTTCGATGCCCTGATCAAGTTGTTTTCCCTCCGTTCTGGACCACGACGAGCTGACTGATGCTCTTCGCAGGTTTCGGTGTTCACACCCGCGAGCGCGCTCGAGCTCGACGTTGAAGAGCGCTTCGGGGCCGTATTCAGACTCGTCAATCCTCCTTTCGACGACGGCTTGTGGGCCCACCTACGCTATCCTGGTGCGTTTCATTCAGTCCCTCTTGCTGACAACCTACTTACCTTGTTATTTTAGTCGGTACACTATGTGTCAATCTGTTTGCACCACTGCCAAATACGCCGTGTCTGAAGGTATTGGAATCGTTCCCTCGGTCATCGCCACCCGACTTGACCTTTTCCTATCCAAACCGGGACTTTTCCCATTCAGACTCGACCACAATTCCGGATCACAGGACCGACGCAGCCACTGTTACCGATATCTTTGGATCCTTGCTCTCGAGTCTCGGGGACCTGTACTTCCTGATGACAAGGAATGTGCGCAGTCGATCGTCATCTCGTCTGCTTGCTGCCGACGCTCATTGTCCTCAACGCCCATCCCCACATTAGCGTCCGCGCGTACGGAAAGTAGCATCATTCCTCCGCAATATAATCAGCTTTATCCCGAGACGTTTTGTATGAGGATCATCATCGTTTGGACGCTTACTGGGTGCGGCGGTCCTCCCATCGTCATTGCTCATTAAACTGAGGTGAGCAAATACTGCCGATCTGGCATGGGTGACTATGCTTTCACCAGATGGGTTCGTGCTGCTCTTGACGCATCGTGTCGCGTGGAACTTGATGTGAGTCTACCTTCGCGCCTCGGCAAATATGTTCTCACACTGCTTAGAACCTCCCATCCGAACCCGCCGCCTACGTGACTACTAAGCACTGCGACTCTTGTCAGTCCACTATCATGGGTGGATGTGCTTCTCCGGGTTTGTACATTATCGTGTTCGGTTCACAACTAGAGCTGATGATAGTCTTAATGGCAGGCAGGCAAGATGAAGACAAGGACTGCTACATGCACAGTTGAGGCCCCCTCAGACTACTGTGCTGCCACGACGTGAGCCGGGCAGTCGTGGGTAGCCTCAACAATTCTCAAAAACGCCTCGGTGTACTTTCTCTTGATAGTCTCAACACCGCCAACGGTCATGATGTGTCTTGGGAGACAAGGGGATTGACGATGACAGTGATCAAGCTAGATGGTGCATTGGTGCTGATATGTTGCAGCTTGTCGGTGACATGGCAGGTCTGCTCGATGGCACAACCTTGTGGGCTCCAGGTGGCCCGTCATTCTTCTGGATCAACTGGTAGATGCCCTGTCTGCGGGTCTGATTTAAATAGTATAGTTTAACAAAGTGATATGATTTAAACAGATCTTTTAAATCCTGCTGTATTTAAATATGTTTTAACTACTTGATTTAAAAACAGTTTTTCAGATAACAGACTGTATAGAAGTTCTGAGTAGTAGAGTAAATAGCTAATTTAAATCAATCTTTGTTTTAAATCAAAGTGTGGTGTGAACCATGATTATTTAATTATTTCTTATATCTCTACTGGGACGGGGGCTTTTGAAGAGTCCTAGATAGACGGTAAGCAATGCAGTATTACACCGCGTTCGCGACGATGAGCGTACCATTTTTTTTGGGAGAGTGTGAGGGTCGACGACGAGCAACTTTTTCTGGATGTGTGGATGGACAAACTTATGTTCCAAGATTTAAGGCCCCTGAGCCTTTCCTGGCCAGGGTCGGGCCCGCGCACGCGGCTGTTCGATCGGGGCCTCGACCGCAGGCAGGGTTCAGTTTCGGTCCCTGTTCAGATCGCCGGGTCTGGATCGCTGCACCGCCACAGCAGCGGTGAGTCCGATCGTCGAGGATCGGACAGAGAACTGCGTCATCGCGTTGGCCTTCCGTTTCCCCTCCGTTTCCGCGCAGGCGCCGGCTTGAATCCTCTGCCCGTGTACCCACCTCTGGGGTCATACATCCTTTCCTCCCCACTGTGTAGATACCTTGATCTTGTACTTACACACAATAATTGGCAACTGTGTTAGCTTCGCAAAGTTACTCTCAGCTGGCATAAAGTTCGACAGATTAATGTAGCTCTAGAATAAAGAGTCCAAGTAGAGTATGTAGCATATTCTAATCACTATCTGAATTGGCAGAGTCACTGTCTGAATCCGAATTAGAGTCACTAGGTGTAGTGCTAGCTTGTCGAGCTCTCGCTTCTGGCGACCCGTTCTTGCTCGAACGCGTAGCATTCCGCTTACGGCGAATTGCTTGAAGTAGCTCGGTTATGGTCCTCTCGGCCTCTGGATAGCGTCGCGTGAATTCAGCATCATTTGATCCGGCACTGTGAAAGAGTAATGTTAGAACAAAATGACAAGCTTGGTGAAGGAGGTCGTACTGCTTATACTCGCTTGCTATGAGTTTCCGCTGATGCCATTTTGAGCCCGTCTTGAGTGCCATTGGTCCCTTATACCAGTGTTTCGGCCAGTCCTTCAATGCAAACCCTGTACGTTCATCAATGTTGTGCCACTGAGAAACTGCCATCTTCCACGCGTTCGAACCACGACTACGCGGCAACGGTGGAATTAGAGACCTCAACGACTCAAATCCGAGTCAGATCCGTGATCCATTGCACGAGTACTCGTGCCCGAAGAGGTTGATCCGCATCAGCAAACCGGCACATCTATGGTCACGTATGGTAAGTGTATGGTACATTTTACCATACTAGTTTTCACTTACCGTACTGTACTATTATGACCTTGCATCAGCAAACTGACATCTGTATAATCGGTATGCTCCGGTATGCGAGGTATGCGCATCATATGCAGGGTATACTGAGAATTTGGCGGCACATCTGATATACCCTGCATACCAAGCATACATACTATACCTTGTAGATACTGCATACCAAGCTGGATTTTTTTGTCTCAAAATCAAGTACTTGAAATATATTCATCTTCCATTGATATCCAACTCTAGGCCATCGTCCTCCATGTCGTTTGCGACCTTGGCGTGAACGGGAAGGAGGGAAGAGCAAACGGGATTCGGGTATTGAACCGGTCCGAGACATGTGGTCTGTGCGCGAGCACGCGATCGACCACGTGTATGTTGGCTTTCAATTTTTGCGAACTCTCAACTTGTCTCTCGCTCTCATTTGATCCCACTGCCTCCCACTCCCACTGCCTACCACTCGTCTAAGTAACCGTCTCGCCAGCGCGGAATTCGCTGACTTGAATTCAACACGGCGGTTGGCCGCCAACCATGCCCTAGACCCCGCGAGCACGACGAGGGGCTGCCAGCAACAACGACCATGAGGACCCCAAGGTATGTTCATTGTCGTGACGGCCGTCCGATGCGACGATAACTACCTTCATTGACAGCCCGCCTCGACCGCTTCTGCCCGGTGAAGCACCTGCAAAGACTGCAAAGACCCACGACTGCCAAGAAGACAGTAAGCGAGCGCAATGTCTCAGCGCCTGCCGATGATGACAAGAAAACCGCGAAAAGATTAGCTTGGACATAGTACGTGTCCACCCCATCCTTCCCTTAGTGTTTGTTAACGCGCTCGAGTATCGAAGCAGGTCCACCCCGATACGGGTATAAGTAGTCGAGAGCGCGGAGAGAGACGTACTTTCTCTGGGCGTGTAACATCCTCCAAATGGTTGGCCCATGGAACGGCGCCGATACTCTTGGAAACATTTGCGCATCACATCGAGTCGGTTTCGCAGGCACCAGTCACTACGGATATCCCGTCGCAGGTCGCTGTTGCTGTGGCCGCGGTTCGTCGTTCGATATTTTCTGCTGCATTGTCTAAACCGTTTACAGGTTAAACACCCTGGTTAACGGTAGGCTTGACGACCTGTACGGCGGCGCGCTTTGGCCGAGTACGTTTCCTGGAAGGCAATGCTCGCAGCAGTCAGGAGTGAGCTCTCGCCAGAAGGAAGCTTGGGACGACATTGTCTTCGGAAGCGGTGAGTCATTTCCCTCCTAGCCTAGCCATCTAGAACTAACAATGCAATCCCGCAGAATCAATATATTGGTGGCTGCCGAGGCCAGCAGTAGCGCTTTTTGTCCTAGTAGTAGCTTGAATATACTTGTCCTGACTGAATGTATCGTCTACGCAATGAAATATTTTGTTATTAATACCTGCTGTGATGTATATGAATAATGGAATGCTGTAGGTTGGGTATGCTTTGATGTAGGTCAGGTATGCTGGGTATATATAGTGGTATGCAGCAGGTACTGTACTGTTTCGACCGTAAGTTCGCGGGGTGTGACGCGTTATGCTGCGAACTTACAGGAACTTAGTTCATGGACCCTTAAATTGCCTTATTTGGATGCTCCCGCCGTAGGCGGGACCGAAAATTTCCTATTTAGGCCTTACGTACACGAAAAAAATGGTCCGTTATGCGTTATGGTTTAAGCTAAGTTCAGTTCCGGGCCCCGCGTGACGCGTTATGCGAACATGCGGTCGAAACAGTACAGTATACAGTCGGTATGTAGAAGGTATGCGGAGTATGCATGCATACCGGCTGGTATGCAATTAGCCAGGTCGTTTATGCGGGCATACCGCCGATTTGGTATGCAAGGTATGCCAGCATACCTCACATACCTCTGCAGACGGTTGCGAGTTTGCTGATGTGTCTTCATGGGGCGTTATGCGTTATGCATACTCTTCACAATGGTTGCTCTTCATTCAGGATCCAATTTCCTTATATGGGCTGGCGGGAGCGGCGGCGATAGCCGCCGCCCCAGAAAATTTCCTTTTTAGGCCTTACCTCGGTCCAAATTTTGGGCGTTACGCGTTATGGTACCCCCGACTCTTCATTTCACAGGCCGCCGTTATGCGTTATGCGAAGATGAGGTCATAATAGTACAGTATTCCATACCTCTCATATCTCCAGACTCACTCATACCACTATACATTTACTTGAAGATGATTTCATTCATATGGTGATCTATATACTTGTTTACATAGAATAAATCGAAACAATTGAGAGTGTCAGAGTAATGAAAACCAATCAGAATGGAATCCGGTCCAAACACAGGCATCAAATGCACACCGCATACGAGAGAATCTAAATGCACGACGGAAAGCACGGCAATGCGACTATCATCGTACTGTACTATTATGACCTCATCTTCGCATAACGCATAACGGAGGCCTGTGAAATGAAGAGTGAAGGGTACCATAATGCGTAACGGCCAAAATTTGGACCGAGGTAAGGCCTAAAAAAGAAATTTTTCAGGCCCGCCTAACGGCGGGCTGTCCAAATAAGGCAGTGTGCCTGAAAATGAAGAGATACTTTTGTGAAGAGTATGCATAACGGGTAACGCCCCATGAAGATAAGGTCATAATAGTACAGTAGTACTCCTTCTCGACCATCCACATTCCCGTGATGGGATCAGCAACACAGTCATGCTTCTTAAACCACTGCACCAATGCGCACGGGTATTCGACGTGTTGATGGGTAAATGAAAACAAGAGCATGATGCAAACAACATCCATGCCAGCGAAGCCCGGTTTTGTCTCGTCCGTGACGATCAATGCTGTATCACGCCGAAGAAAGCCACCCCAGGATGGCGTGGAACGAATGCGCTCTCGCTTCATCCCACGGATTCCAGAGATATCACTCGGTGCGTAGAATGAAGCCACAGCAGAGTGATATACGTAGACAGGCGAGGTAATGACAGGACAATCGTCAAGATCCATGTCCTCCGATGGAGGATCATCCGCACTACGCTGCTGGTCGTACAGGAAACGACGGGTGAGTTCAGGCAGTTGGGGGTTTCCGGTGCGTCGTGCTAGGTCCACGAGCCTTCGAGGATACCGAGAAACACGTTCTAGAAGAAGTCAGCATATGAGCCGTTATCAACATGGAAAGAAATACCTCGTGTTCGCGCATGTATCACTTCAGAAGTAATGTACCCGTTAAGAGGGCCCTCGTCTTCCTTATGCTCATCAAAGGGATCGGCCGGTGGTGAATGCGTGGCTTCAATAAGGCGTTGATCGGCGAGCTCGACACTGAGAGCATAGAGTTTGTCGAGACGTTGATTCGTTAACAACATCTGACTCAGCGCCTTATGCCGGCTTGAGCGTCGCCAGGGCTTTTTGACAGCAGTGATGTGCCGTGACTCGGTAATCGACGAACAGAACCCGTTGGGCGCACCGAAATCCATGATATTTTGTTAGTAATGTTTCATGGCGTGTTGGCGTGGTAGGCTGAAGTCGTCGCGAATGCCGGTCTCAACAAAAATGTCGCGAAACTCGTGAAAGTCGGCCAGGGAAGCATCGATCTCATCCAAGGTGTCCTCGTCGAAGTCGGTTCTGCGGACCAGGTAGCAAAAGTCCATGAAAGCCACCAATGCCTGTACGAGCTTCTCCGGGACATATTCAACAATGGCAGGGATGTAGACCTAGAAGACAATTAGTACAGACTTGGAGTGATAGAATGTTCTTACCTTCATCAAGGCTTTCGAATCATCTCCGGTCCACTGCTTGAAGCGTCGGCCTTGAGGAAATCGACGAAGCCCAGGAAAGGCGGGAGCAGTTGCAATTCTGATGATGGTTACAAGGAAGGACCACCCTATGCAGTACTGATAACTAGTTGTCCTCCTATACTGTAGGGGCTGAACAACTAGTTGTTTCCTATATCCTACAGAGTCTGTAAGAGACAGTGAATAACTAGTTGTCTCTCCTCCCCACCTGCCTGGCAGCGCAGCTGGGCTATTCCTAAATGGGTAGGATCCCTCCAGGTGGCGGGTAGGCTTCCCAATTGGGCTGGGAGGGAGGGATATAGTCACATGATCAAAAAAGCGGACCAGCCAGGGCCTACCCAAATGGGTGGGGGTGGGGATAGCCATCAAATGTGCCTGGGATTGATGAGAGATGATCAGTGGGATCTGGGATTGATGGAGGATGATCAGTAGGGTCCAGGATGGGTGATAGTACCCTATTTTGGGCGCATTTTTGATCAGGTGATCAATGGGCAGGATGGGGTGGCCAATAATGAATGCTGCTATTGGGGATGGCTATGAGGGGGATGACCACTTGTCTTATGTTTTTTTGGGCTGGGAATTCAGTGGTGTAAACGGTTTTTCAATAGGTTCAATAGTTAAGGAGATATTAAGGAATCAAAAAAAGCGCCACAGATCAAATAGATCTGGTAGGCCTTATACTTATACCCATGACCTGTAACTTTGGGATCCCATAGAGGTACTATAGATCAATGTCTGATACAATTTCTAGGTCCTTCCATCCTAGGGTTCAAGAGATATGTCAGAACGAGTAAATCAGGCTTCTTGGGGGTATAGCATGGGAACCTGTAATCCTGGGGACCTAGGACTTTGATACTTCGTTTATATAAGTAGTAAAGCTCTATTGGTGGTGGGGACAGGCCACCCAATCCATTAGCTCATCTATAGATAGGTCCCCAGTCCTATATTAGCCATTTTCGCATTTTTGGTTATTTAATATATAGCAGGGAGCCTAAATTAGGGCCAGCCACCTTCAGACACTTATTTATGACTATTCTACAAAAGGAACCATGTCATTTGGGTGAGAGGCCAGTGCTTTAGCCCTTAGTCTTCCTCCTCACCGGAGTTTTGATCAAAATTCCCACGCTCTAGGCAGAGGATCGTCTACTCAATTCTTCGTGTCCTACACATGCTACTGACCCCATTTCTTTTGTAGGACATGTATATATGTTATATATATGATATCCAGGTGTTAGACCAGTAATTTATTGAAGTGATCAGGTCAGGAAGTCGTCCACAGCTGGATAGACAGTCTACTGTACTATTATGACCTCATCTTCGCATAACGCATAACGGCGGCCTGTGAAATGAAGAGTCGGGGGTACCATAACGCGTAACGCCCAAAATTTGGACCGAGGTAAGGCCTAAAAAGGAAATTTTCTGGGGCGGCGGCTATCGCCGCCGCTCCCGCCAGCCCATATAAGGAAATTGGACCCTGAATGAAGAGCAACCATTGTGAAGAGTATGCATAACGCATAACGCCCCATGAAGACAAGGTCATAATAGTACAGTATACCACCTTCAGACAGAGATACCTCATGTCCTACTATAAAGAGAGGTCTGAAAACTGTTCAGTCATCCATTTATATCATATTGGATGAAGTTATGGGTGTCCCCCATATGTTGTAGGTGAAAGGTAAGAAAGTTCAAATGCGCAGTAGCCTAACTCTTGCATAACTGCTTCCAATGGCTGAACAGGTCATACTGTACTGTTTCGACCATAGGTTCGCGGGGCGTGACGCGTTATGCTACGAACTTATACGAACTTAGTTCGTAACCAGGCACGAAGCCTAGAATTACCATATTTGGATGCTCCCGCCGCAGGCGGGACCGAAAATTTCCTTTTTTGGCCATGCAGACCCTGAAAAGAAGGTCCGTTACGCGTTATCCTAAGCTCTAAGTTAGGTTCAGACGACCGCGTGACGCGTTATGCGAATTTGCGGTCGAAACAGTACAGTACCACATAAGTACTACCTGGATGACTGATGAGATACCTTCCATATCACTTCAATAACAATATCCAGCTCACATTCCATGACTCCTGTCAATAGTAGAAGAGTATTGTTCATTTTAGTAGTGGCAAACTAGCAGTACAGATCTATGGACGAGTTCCTGACCTGATCACCTTATTAAATTACTAGTCTGACACTTGGATATGATGTATATAACATATATACACGTCCTACAAAAGAAATGAAGTCAGTAGCATGTGTAGGACACGAAGAATTGAGTGGACGATCCTCTGCCTAGAGCGTGGGAATTTTGATCAAAACTCCGCTGAGGAGGAGGACTGAGGGCTAAAGCACTGGCCTCTCACCCAAATGACATGGTTCCTTTTGTAGAATAGTCATAAATGAGTGTCTGAAGGTGACTGGCCCCAATTTAGACCACCTGCTATATATTAAATAAGCAAAAATGCGAAAATGGGTAATACAGCACTGGGGACCTATCTATAGATGGGCTACTGGGTTGGGTGACCTGTTCACACCTCCAATAGAGGTCTACTACTAGTATAAACGAAGTACCAAAGTCCTAGGTCCCCAGGATTATAGGATCCAATGCTATACCCCCAAGAAGCCTGATTTAGTCGACCTGGTATATCTCTTGAACCCATGGATGGAATGACCTAGGAATTGCATCAGACATCGATCTATAGTACCTCTAAAGGACCCCCAAGCTACAGGCCATAGGCATGAGTACAAAAACTGCTATTTTTGCGCCACGCTTCTAATACATATAGATCCCTTAATATCTCCTTAACTATTGAAGCTATTGAAAAACCGGTTACACCACTGAATTCCCAGCCCAACAAAACATAAAACAAGTTTTCACCCCCCCCAATATCATCTCCTATAGCAGCATTCATTATTGCTCACCCCATCCTGCCCATTGATCACCTGATCAAAAATGCGCCACAAATGCGTAGCCTAGGGCATTCCCCACCCATTCTAGGGTCCCCTGATCACTCCCCATCAATATCTGATCTAGCCCTGATCTGCCATCAGGCCACCCCACCCTACCCCATCCCATCCCAATTAGGACCCTCCCTCCCCATCCCAAATAGGCCTATCCCAATCTGGCTGACCTGCCTGGATCTGCCTGACCGCATTGGGAACCCACCTGGAGTGCGTCACAGGCTCTAGGAATAGAAATGATTATGCAGGTGAACATTGGAACAGCCAGCACTATAAGTATAGGGGGATAATTAATTGTTCATGGTGCATGGGGTGGCCCTTCCACCGACGCCCATCCCTCCGCCTCCACCCACTGCCGCGATCACATCCTCCCCATCTCTCCCCCGCCACCCTGCATCTCCGACAAGGCATCGCGCACCCGCAGCGGCCAATTCCTCCAAGAGACGCTCCAAGAAACGGCGACGCGCTGCACGAGAGGTTGCCGCGGAGGAGGACTCCGCCCGCACCCTGAAGCTCATCACCCTGGAACGCATAAGGGAGCGCGCCGCACCCGTTCTGCTGCCACGGTACGAGTTGGGGTGGGATGCGCCCGTAGACTCATCCGGCTTCACGGTGAGGCGCGAAACGCCCCCTCCTCCGCGATGGGCCACCGTTGACAGCCTCAAGCAATGGGGCTATCGCCACATCAAATGGATCGCCGAATCTGAGCAATGGAAGAAGGGATCGTGTGTACCCTTGGCAGATTGCGAGGGGCGTCTTTTAGGGCTGTTGGGGGGTAAGCCAAGGGGAGACTCATGGGAGGAGGTGGTGCAGGGAATTCCCCACCTCATTGAGCTGCGGAAGCGGGGCGTTCGCTTCCCCAAGAAAATGACGGTTCACCGTCGTGGGCATTTTCCTGCTCCCGCCAGCGGCGTAGGGTATGGAGGGGGAGAAGAGGTAGGTTTCTTATTGTCCGTTGCTACTTTTCTTGTTGTCTCAACCCCCTTATAGTGCCCAGTCAATCGCGCATGCTCCAAATCCGTGCGCTCCTTCATGGATGACTTCATTGCGCATCCACTCATACAACGCCTGTCAGGCTGGGTCAATTGTCTGTTACTCATTTTGTTTATAGTAATTTCCGCTCAATTTTAGACAGGCCTCTTTCGGGCACATAACCCAGTCATGTACCGCTCTTATGAGGAGACGTTGGATGCCGTGACGAGGAAGGACCACTCCCTCTGCTGCAACTTCGCCGATTCCGTCTTCTCTCTTCTTACCGTGAATCTTGGCCCACGCACCGTAACCATTCCCCATAGAGATCGCGCCAATCGCCCTCCCGAATGGTGCCCGGTCTCCGCCTTTGGGGATTTCGATCCCAATTGCAGCGCCCAATTAGTTCTTGACGAGTTCAAATTGGTCATCGACTTTCCTGCCGGTACCAGCATCTTTATTCCCTCCGCCATTGTGACGCATTGGAATCTTCCACTCGCGAAAGGAGAAACTCGCTATTCCTGTATACAGTACACTCCGAGGGGGCTATTTCGCTGGGTCTATCATGGATTTCAGACCAAGGTCGCATTCGAGCAGGAGGCCTCTGAGAAGCGATTGGAGCAAGCAGAGCGGGATCACGCCACTCGCTGGATGGACGCTCTACAGTACTTTCCCAAGATTATGTAGTTAGTAAACGTGTGTTCGTTATTCATTTTTGGATTTCTTTTTTTTTCAAGTCAGATTCTTGAGTGTGAGGATAAAGACCACTTGACATGAGTATTTATGCAGCAGCGGTAGCCCAGTGGTTAATAGGCCATATTTCTAACTAATACTTGAGGTGTGTGGGCGTTCAAACCCTTCTGCTGCCCTTTTTAATAGGAAATATGCCGGTTTAACCAGTTTAATTGGTTAAACTGCTCAATTAACTGCTAACCTAACTGCTGTTAACTGAATTATCAGTTTAACTGATGTTTGGTTACAGTTAGTCCAAAATCCAGCCTGCGGGTTACAGTTAGAGTTACAGTTAGTCCTCCTCAAAGGCCCTTAACCGTAACTTAACCTAACCTTAAAACTCTAGCTGCTGTTGGTAAAGAAGACACATTCGAAATGGAGGATATCTTGGTGCGGCTGGGCGATTTGGAGGCAGGTGGCACCTCTGAGACGGACGATTCCGATGATGACTGCTACGACGCCTTTGCTAACATGACGGATGTGCAAAAAGAGAAGTTCCGAACGGACACAAAGGTTGTTGCTTCTGCTTTACGGAAGGTGGGTTCTCAATCCCACGCTGTCATCGGCGCATTCAGTTGTTAAGCGCCGTACTTACGTCTTAATAGATTCGGCCCATCTCTTTTAAAATTATCAACTCGACTACTATCCTCCTACCTCAATGGAAGGCACTCATCAAAGAGCATCGCCTGCCATCTAAGATTCTACCACGCGACGTCTCCACCCGTTGGAATTCAACTTACGACATGCTCACAACAGCCATCCAGTACAGGAAAGTCATTCGGGATATCACCAGTGAGGATGCACTCGTCGACTATGTCATAAACGCTGCAGAGTACATCAGTAAGTTCGCAGCTTCATAAATGGCATGGCTGCATACCGGGCATGGCTGAAATTTCAGCTATGTGCTAGCCATGCGGTGCCATGCTGATATGTGATTCATGCAGTTATGTAGTAACAGGCATGGCTGAGTGGTCTAGCGTGGCTTAGTATTATATGCTGACACTTGTCCTCAGTTCAATTCCCGGGCCTTGTAGTTTTTCACAGCAACAGCATTTTGGCGCCACATTGTCTTACTGCAAATGACGCACTTCGACCTCCCGATCCCCCTTGATCGGGAGGTCGAAGTGCGTCATTTGCTGTCAACTATCCAAAGCCTGAGATCTGAGAGCCTCAATACGATATAATCTGACATGTATACAGTGATATTAAAAGAGAATTTCATTAGCATGATGATCTGCGTACTTGTTAACATAAAAGGCACTAAAGGCATCTAAGGAGTATGCATAGTGGTGATCTATAGGTACGGGACGTGGTCCGAACATAGGTAGTAGGTGAACAGCGTGTACCATCACATCCAAGCTCACAACACTGAGGTATGGCTTCGCTTGACGTCCCCGAACATCCGGCTTAACACGCCACATACCTGTCTTTGGATCCGGATAGGCGCCATAACGATCAAACCAATGCACCAGTGCACATTTGTAGTCCTTTCCGGCATGCTTAAAGGAGAAGAAAAGCAGTACGCGAACAACGCTCATGCCTCGGAAGCCTGGCGTGTCGGGATCCGTTACGACGAGTACCGTATCTCGACGATGGTACCCGTACCAAGAGGGTGTTGATCGAATCCGTTCGCGACGCATACCACGCAGGCCCGAGATATCGCTGGGGGCATAGAAATACGCGGTGGCGGAGTGGTATACGTATACGTTGGAGGAGATTAAGGGAAGATCGTCCTCGTCCAAGTCGTCGGGAATGTCACCATGTAAGTCCTCGTACAGAAAGCGTTGGACTAGGCCCGTGAAAGAGTCAATACCAATGAACGCTGCGAGTGCGTCTATGTCTCGGGGGTAGCCGGGTTCTAGATATAACCTTCAGTGAGTGGCGGGTGTTGAACAGCGTAAAGAAACGTACGTCGCGTTGCCGCTAAACACATCTCCGATGGAATACCATCATCGTCAACTGCACCTTCATCCTCATTCCCAGCATCAAATGGATCAGGTGGTTCGTCGCGCATAGGTGGGAGTAGACCCCGATGGATTAGGTCTACTCGAAGGGCGTAGAGCTTGTCCAAACGCTGTAGAGTGAGTAGCATCTGGCTAAGCGCATTGTAGCGATTGGACCCCCGCCATGGCTTCTTGACAGCCGTAATATGACGAGACTCCATGATCGATGAACATAGTCCGTTTGGTGCACCAAATTCGATGATGTGCTGGCGATAGTGGACCATAGAGTGTTGCCGAGGAAGGTTAAAGTCCATGCGCACGCCTTCCCGAATGAATACTTCGCGATGGAGATGGAAACGGGCCGCGGCATCATCGATTTCAGCGAGTGTGTCTTCGGTAATGTCTGAACGTCGTACGAGATAACAGAAATCAAGAAAGGCAGAAAGGCACTTGATAATGTCATCTGGGACATAATCCGCGACAGCAGCGAGATAGATCTACCCGATACATTTAGCACATTCTTAATAGTGTTAGATAAACCGATGTACCTTCATAAGTGCCTTGGAATCATCGCCGGTCCACTGCTTGAAACGACGACCTTGGGCAAAGCGCCGCAGTCCCGGAAAAATGGGTGTTGCTGCAAGTCTGAAGAGATAATACCAGTGAGTACACAGAACGTATAATGGCAGATCTCCACAAACCTTCGATCAATGTCATCCAGGATAGCCTTGGCCCGTGCAGCGGTCTCAGTTTTTTCGAAGTACTCGGCGACCCACTCGACGAGGTGATCCTTGAAGGTGCCCTTGATAATTTGATGTAGGAGATCCGACGTCAACATCTCGTGAATATCTGCGCGAGGAAAGTGGTACGTAAATGGCTAACAGGCAGCAGTTAGAAATGACAGTAAGAGTCGAAGGAAACTCACCACAACTGCTTCGTCGATACCATAGTTGTCCCATAAGATGGTTCCATCACCACCGTACTCGTCAACGAGTTTATCAGTGTACTCATGCGAGCGCGGATCTGCAGCCCCGTACAAGTCGTTTGACGGTGCCGTACATCTACAAATATAATGGGCTTTTTGATGGAGAGGTATCAAGAGAGAAGACATACCGCGGACACCACCCGGAGACAACTCCGGCTAGAAGTACCTGCTCGGGGTAGTCGGCAATGTATGAGGCCAAATCGTAGATTACTCGACGATAATAACCATCGGGGCAGCGTTTGACTGCAGGCGTCGTCATCCCGGACTTGAGTGGACGCAGAACAGCAGCAATCGAATTGTGGAAGAGACGGCGCTTGAAGTTCCGAAAGTCGACATCATTGTCATATTTTCGGTCAGCTGCAACACTGATTAGGACATATACAACGAATCAACGATGAAAACGTACCCTTCGGAATTGCCAGAAAGGCAATAGGAATGACAGCATTGCGATGAGCACGTCGCGCCGCGTTATGGATATTTCCAGGAGAGATGTAGAACGGGTGGTATTCGACATTGCCTGTAGCAACAGAGACCGTTGTCTTATCGCTTCCGACAATAACAGGTACCAGCATTGCACCCTTTGTCGTCGGATCATCGGTATAAATCCTCGTCTAAGAGAGATTAGATACATCCAAAGGAATACAGTTACTTGAACGTACGGCGTGAGTGTAAGCAAAGTTTCCAGACATAAAGTCACTCCAACGACGCTGATCGTTCGAGTCCAGGTGAACATAGGGTGCCGCGTCGAACTCCTTTGCGAAATCAGGATTGGCAAGGATATTCGAAAGGACAAGATCAGCGTCGCGATACCAGACCTGATACTCGGCCTTGCGCCATTCGGGAGCATCATTAGGAAGGTTGGCAGGGGGCTTAACAACCAGGCACTTCCAGGGAGCGCCACCAAGAGGAATAGCATCGATCTGGTCTTGCATGTGTCGATGGTCGACGAATGGCGCCTCAGCCTGGCTAGGGTGATCAACGAATCGCTGACTCCATCGCTCCAAAAGATGCATGAGCTGGTCCGTTTTACCCTGCGACATCTCAACATCTCTGTAAAGAAAGTCGGCAAGATCGAACAGGACGTCATCTGCGAACGGCGCATATTGCTCCTCCTGGACTGGTGGAGGTCCGGGCGCTGGTGGAGGACTGTTTGGGGGAAGATCTGTCCCCGACGCATCACAAGGCCTCCCTAGAGGAAGTATAAGTCAGCCGAGGCTAGAATACATGAAAATGCCTTACCATCAAGATATGGATGAAAGATTTTGTGGCTCTTGGGAGCTGGCGGAGAAGACTGACGGGGTGGACTGTGGGGAGGACTATTGGGGGCACTGGGAGGAGGGTCGTCGAAGTTTGGCGGCATGGGCGGAGACATCTCCCGCTCAGGAGTCAAAGTCCGAGGAAGCGGGCCGGTGTTCGACGCCTGAGAGGAGTAACCGAAGCGATGAGTTGTATTGACATGCTGTGTACGGCCACCCTCGCTGGCGAAGACACGATGACAGCCACGGAATGTGCAGCGAATGGGATCACGGCCAGTAGGTTTCGTTGCACGAGGCATGAGGTGGCGGTGGAAGGGAAGGTTGTCAGATCGGTGTGAGCAGTGCCGATAACAGTTGCAAATTGAGGCGGTTGATACAGCCGATAGCCACCCAAATTTCAAAGCCAAAGTTCAACCTCCTGGTTCACCTCGTGTTTCCATCTCGCCATGAATACGCGCAAAAAAAACAACCCACTCCCACCGGGCCTCGTTAAGCAGACCCGTAGTCAAATTACCACTTCGAAGAAGGCCAAGGAGGAGGAGGCTGCCGCTGAACGTCAAAGGAAGCAGGATGCGAAGGATGAAGAGGAGGCGAAGCAGTCCGCGGCAAAGAAACGGGTCTCGCAATTCGAGGACAAACATGCTGTCCAACAGGCAGCCAGACAGACGCTACGTCCTGACAAGATTCCCCTCCCTAGCTTACCCACTCAACAGAGCTCTCTCGCGACTGCTGCTTCCACCATTGATGCCAGAGTCGTTCCTTTACCAGCCGCTGCCATTGTCACGGCTACTGTCATTTCTTCGCCGACTCCCGCAGCTGAAGCTGATCCCACCATTCCGGAAGCGAACACCACTACGGAGGTAGACGAGTACCTTCCCGACGACGATTCTAGTCTCCTTCCTATGGACGATGTGAATGCACCACCTACAAGCGAATCTGAGAGAGGTTTTGCCCTAGGTGAGCTCGACAATAGCAGCACGGATGCTTTCAGCCTGCGCAGTAACAACGAGGATGAACAAGACGATGAAGGGGAGGGCGGCGCAGCGAGCCACGCAGGAGATGGTCTAGATGATTTTGATGTGTCCATGGATCCTTTTAGCAGCAGCGATGAATATGAGGATGACGAAGGACAGGACGATGAGGAAGAGGATGAGGACGAGGATTTTGATGCGCCGTTTGTCGGCAAGAAACGAAAGGTGTGCTTCTGGCGGGTGATTTGCTGTTCGACTAACATCCTGGATAGAATGCTTCCTCCAACAACGGCGTCCAACAAACGAAGAAAGCGCGTCAAAAGTCGAAGTCGGCAGGACTTGATAGCGATGGGGACGACGACTCGCTGTTTGCTAAGTTCTTAGAGTATAAAAAAGCGGTGAAGGATAAGGCGAAGAAGGCCGAGAAGGCTAAGAAGAAAAGAGAAAACAGCAAGGTGAGCTAATACCCAGATCATAGCATGGCTAATACGTACCAGGCTCAAAAATCCGCTATCCGAGAGTCAACACAAAGTCTACGCCAAATCCAGCCAGACAAGCCTACTGTTGCACCTGCGCCGAAATCTAAAGTGGTGAAGGATCATGAGTACGTGTCGAGATCGTAACGAATATCAACTGACTGCCTTCACCCAGGTCGACGACCAAAAAGAGTAAGGGAATCGGCGGCATAACGAAGGGCTGGCGTAAGAACGTGTACACGATGCCCGGCGCTGCCGCTTCTTCAACAGCGTCGTTACCCAAGGCGGCGCATACCAGCGGTGACGAACAGGAACCAGGCGCGTTTGATCAAGATGAGTCGAAGCAGTCTCAAGCAGCTGCACGACTTGCTGGCGGGGGACGGCGACTGGTACGTGCTAGATATATCTCGAATCCATACTGACGGACGTGGTTAGAAGCAGGAAGACGATGTGGTTCTCGTTCCCGCGGATGTCGCGGAGATTGACGGCAGGGAGCGTGGTAGCGTTCCCACCACTCGGAAGACCTTTGCCAAAAGGGACTTGCCCATTACCACCACTGCGCTCGTTGTCAATTGGGACAAGGACCTCGTTCCATTCATCCTTGCTTGGGTCGGTACCCTCGATGATCCGTTCAGCGCCAACGCGCATCCCGATCTGCGCAGCAAGGTCTCGGATCGCTGGCGTCTCGTCTTGCCGAAACTCCCCAGCATTGTGGAGTACAACGGCAAGCCAATCAACCGGCACGAACATCCAGCACTTTTCTCCGTGGTATGTCACTTCTACTTTTCCTGGCACCGTGCTAAATGCCACCCAGGCTTTCCAAGCGGTCCGAACATGGCGCAGCGAAATTGGAAAGAACGCTTTCGAGTATCTGTCGTCATTGTGGGACTATGAACTGATGGCGAAGAACTGGGGAACTATTGAATTGCGACGTGATTACATCGCCCTCTACTTGACGAAGAACAATTTTGCGTATGAGGACTTCTCCGATGACAAGGTGTGTGCTATAATCTCTTCTTTCACACCGTCTTAACAGTTAATCATGATAGCGCACTGGCTCATTCCGTGGTGCATTCTTACTACAGTCGTTTTGCTACCACGTTCGTATTCTTGTGCGCGTGGTGGGCAAGAATCTTGCACAGAGACTGGACTATTTCGAGAAGCACGGTTATCCTGTTGGCGCAATGGCCGTCTGCTTCGTCGCTGTACGTGACGGCCTCTTACTGGTGCATTTTCTTAACAGTTCGCAGGTCAAGCGATCACTCAAGCTATGGGAGAATGGCTATCTCATTGACGACGACGCCGCACATTCGTCAAAGAAGCGTGGTCAAGGCGGCAAGACGTCAAATAAGCCGAAGACCACTCCGACCGGTTTCAACAACGATCCTTGGGGTGTCGAGGCCCGAGTCAAGGTTGTTCCTCTGGTAAAGCAGCTCAAGTCACACCAATGGGCAGACATCTTTCAGCGGTGCGAGGCGATGCTTGCCTCGGAGGGTCAGCTGGATGACGAGGATGACGGCCAGGCCAGTGGCGGTGGCGGCGGTGATGTCGACGGCGGCGATGACGAGCCTGAAATGATTATATCTGACTAGTAGTTTCGAAATTACATTCTGTTTACAATGCCTTCTATCAGTGGGATGCGACAAAGTGAATTCTATTAGCTAGGAATAAGTGGCATAAGCGAGGCATACTGCAGCATGTCGGAGAAGCATGGCTGTAGCATGGATCACCCATAAGCAGTTATGCCTTGGCAGCATGGAATCGCAGCGTACCTCATATGGTTATGCACCCGCGTGGGTGCATAATTGACATAATTGGCATGTCCATATGCCAACCATGCGGATACTGACTTACTGATGTAGACTGTGCTGGAGAATCTTTGCGAGGTGCTTAGGGTAAATAATTCAATACTGGTGTTTCTGCAACTTCTCATATCTTGAAGGCATTCAAGGACGTACTTCTCTCGCAAGGATGCGAACCTTGCCACGGTTATTCCGGCCATGGATAAACTTGACGTGATGCTCGCTACTGCTGTCGTTCGTAAGCGTGGTGATGAACCCGATGTTGTACTTTCTCCGCCAATGAGAGCCGCCGTCCTCATCGCAAAAGACACCCTAAATAAATACTACCACTTATCTGATGAGTCTGAGGTGTATTGTATTGCTTTGGGTACATTCTATTCATTAAACCCTCATTCTATTCTAATCGTTGCCTACTTATGCATCCAAAGTACAAGACTGGCTACTTTGAGGATCAAAACTAGCCTGACGAGTGGAAGACCGATGCCGACACCCTTATTCGACGTACTGTACTGTTTCGACCATAGGTTCGCGGGGCGTGACGCGTTATGCTACGAACTTATACGAACTTAGTTCGTAACCAGGCACGAAGCCTAGAATTACCATATTTGGATGCTCCCGCTGCAGGCGGGACCGAAAATTTCCTTTTTTGGCCATGCAGACCCTGAAAAGAAGGTCCGTTACGCGTTATCCTAAGCTCTAAGTTAGGTTCAGACGACCGCGTGACGCGTTATGCGAATTTGCGGTCGAAACAGTACAGTATCTTTGACGAGTATCTCGCGGCGTACACGGCTGGTCGGCCTGCTGCTCCTTCTGCTCCTGAGGTATGTTGACCGATTTCGTGCTTTTTATAGTATATTGATTGTCAACAGGCTTCAACGTCAACATCCAAGAAGTCGAAAATTTTAGAGACCTCAACGAGTCCACGAGTCCGCGAGTCTTGCCTGGACTCGACTCGCGTTGGGCACCTCAGAGTTCGGACTCGTGGGACTCGCGACTTAAATACACGCGAGTGCGAGTATGAGTGCGAGTAGCACTTTCCGGGGTATGAGTCATCATATGATGACTTGCAAATATTTAGAGCTATATTTAAGATGAATTTACAAATTTTTAGAGCTATATTTAAGATGAATTTACAAATTTTTACCTAGTCAAACAGGCCCTTGTAGTGTTGCCACAGTTCGGTTAGGTTCGGTCCGGTCCCGTTTCGCCGGTTTAGGAAAACCGCGGTTTCAAACCCGGTTCAAACCAGGTTTCCCATCGAAATAACGGATTCGTGTCAACAGGCTCTCATCGTATTCTTATATCATTAGACTGACTAAAATACATATTTCTGTGCTAATATCAACTGATTAAATGTATAAAAATACCAGAAAACATAAAAAAGAGTAGAATGTCTAAGTTGATTCGGGAAGCTCAGGTAGGGGTGAATACCGTACCATAATGGATACGGATACGGCTGTATCTACGCCATCCGCTACGGGTACGGTGACCGTAAAAATGGCCGAAGCGGCCGTGTAGACGGCCGTATATGTGGCGCAGTAAAAATGCCGTGAGATAGTAATTCATTTGCCTTGAAAATGCCGATTTATCACCCTATGCACTAAGAACAACTAGTTATCCTGCTCTCCAAGTAGGGCTGGACAACTAGTTATTCCTTCTCGCCGAGAAGGGGTAAACAACTAGTTGTTTCCTGCCCTAGGTGCGTTCTGGCAGGTAGCTGGCATTGCCTGGCAGGCTCTGGCATGGCATGGCATCCCGGCATGATACAGATGACATGAGAGAAGTCACATGACCAAAAAAGCGGAGAGGGTAGGGTTCTGGCTAGTTGGGTGGGATGACATCACTGTGGGGATCATCAGGAACCACAAATCAGATATTGATGGATCTGGGGGATGTTCTTGGGATTGATGGGAGATGATCAGTAGGTCCTGGATGGGTGGTAGTACCCTATTTTGGGCGCATTTTTGATCAGGTGATCAATGGGCAGGATGGGGTGGGCAATAATGAATGCTGCTATTGGGGATGGCTGTAGGGGGGGTGATGACTTGGTTTATGTTTTTTTAGGCTGGGAATTCAGTGGTGTAAACGGTTTTTCAATAGCTTCAATAGTTAAGGAGATATTAAGGAATTACCAAAAATGCGCCACATCAAACAGATTTAGCAGGCTCTGTACTTATACCCATGACCTGCAACTTGGGAATCCTTTAGAGGTACTATAGATCAATGTCTGATATAATGTCTAGGTCATTCCATCCATGGGTTCAAGAGATATACCAGGTCGACTAAATCAGGCTTCTTGGGGGTATAGCATGGGATCCTGTAATCCTGGAGACCTAGGACTTTGATACTTCGTTTATACTAGTAGTAGACCTCGATTGGCAGTGTGGACAGGTCACCCAACTCAGTAGCCCATCTATAGATAGGTCCCCAGTGCTGTATTAGCCATTTTCGCATTTTTGGTTATTTAAAATATAGCAGCTGGCCTAAATTGGGGCCAGCCACCTTTAGACACTCATTTATGACTATTCTACAAAAGGAACCATGTCATTTGGGTAAGAGGCCAGTGCTTTAGCCCTCAGTCTTCCTCCCCACCGGAGTTTTGATCAAAATTCCCATGCTCTAGGCAGAGGATCGTCCACTCAATTCTTCGTGTCCTACACATGCTACTGACCC
>QLPD01000352.1:0-38154 GCA_003314085.1 Hymenopellis raphanipes
GCCGCTGCAAGCTGGCTCCATCTAGCTTTAGCCACTTGTCATCCCTTCAATGTGAGTCATTGAATGCGCCTACTATCTGGTCGGGTTAACATTGGCATTGAAGGATGGCAACGGTCGCACTACCCGGTTTATCGCGTCGATCCCACTCCTTCAACATGGTTATCCGCCAATCTCCATTCCTTTGGACATGCGTGAACGCTATTTCGATGCCATACATCACGTAAGTGTCATTGAACCGTTCATCTTTTCCAAGATTCTGTGCTTGTACTCACTCTCGACCTCTATCAGGCATTTAACGGTGACCATAAACTGCTGATGCAATGCTTGTTTGATGGCATGCAGCGAACTGTTCGTCAGGTCACTGAGATACTGAACTTTGGTCACGGGCAGAATAATTCCACTACTAGTCTCCCGTAGTCAGACACCGGCAAGTCGCAAGAGGTCGCAAGTTTTGTCATAGGTTGTTGGAAATTTAAACGGACAAGCTGTTGCCTTTCTTACTTCGACTCTTGCCATCACCAATCTTCGCCGTCATCCTTCTTGCCCCCAGCCAAACACTGGGTCCTTATTGAGCTGGTCCTGCTTGACGGTATCAATACGCTATGGCACAGTATTCTCGGCTTTTGTAGACAGATGTATCAACGATGAGAACTGATGTGATGCGTCTGCCCACCCATCAGTCCTTCCGCCCACCTAGCCCGTCCCGCTCTCCCGGCCCAGCACTACGAAGAATGTGCCGACAACGACTCAAACAGCCTGACCGGCCTAGCGAAGACGATGGGGCCCATACTAGCGCCGATGAGGACCGCCTAGCGACGATGAAGACCAGACGCTGATGATTGATTGAACTGCCGCATCGCGTAGCTCCTCGTAGGCCTTATATCCCGTACTTGGATTTTCTCGCACATCTTTTACATCCGTTGTTTTGCAGCATCCTCATACTACAGTCTATCTACATTGTCCGTACTCTCATCCAACGAAGTACCATGTGGCTGTATGATAATATGAATGCCTCTGAGAAACAGACGAATTTCGTCAATAATCACCAGTTTCTCCCGCTCTTCCCCGTAGTGCACTCGCAAAACTATGAGCTTGCCTGAAGAGTGATCCGTGACATGTTTCCGCACCACGTGCTCAACTTTTCTTTGCTCTCGACGACGACAGTCTCATCCTGCAGTTAGATCAGGACATTCATTCAACCTAGATGGCTACTTCTGACATTGTGTGTAAATTGCAAGTTCCCACATGTATTCCAGTCCCATTGTTAATCCTTTATACAGATGTAACAGACAAGTAGCAAAATACACTTGTCCATCCTGCAATGCCCCATATTGCTCAGTGGAATGTTTCCGGAGTCCTACACATGGTGAATGTTCTGAGGGATTTTATCGGAAGGAGATCACGACGGAGGGTGCGACGGCTAAAGCAGAGGAACGAGTGAAAATGATGGAGATGCTCAAGCGACTGGAGGAGGCTCCGGATGATGATGCTGATGAAAGCGAATCGGATACAGAAGACCGGTTTGCTGGTGTGGACTTGGACGACACGGACGCGCTTTGGGAGCGCCTCACGCCGGAGGAACGCGCGCGATTTCTAGCATCGCCATTCTCAGTGCTGTCTTTTACGCCATGGTGGGAGGAAACGGACTCTGACACCAAGCCACCGCTACCGGAAATTCCTGCTGCCTTGAAACCCAATCCTGAGATTGGAATTATCCACAATCTATTCGCGATATCGGTCGCGTACGCCTACGTATGCCGACACCTCGCAATCTCGTCTGTCACGGATTCAGAGGAGGCGCCCAGCCTCTTAACCACTCTTCTTCCTTTTATCGTGGAGGCTAATTCGACATTGGTGTTCGCGTCCATTGATGACGCGATCACTTCACTTTCATCCAAGGATGTACCGGCATATGCGCTCCTCTCCGACGGATTAGTCCTACTCCGACCGCACGTCGTCACAGAAGCTGGGATTCATCCTCACGATAATGCGCTCCGCATGCTAGGTGACCTCCACGACGCCTTTGTAAAGAAACCCAGAGTGCAGAGGAAGCTCGTGTGGTACGCGGCATGCGTAAGGACGTGTGTTGGAAGACAGAGTATGCTTGGACGGCTGGTGGATTCTGTTGCTGCACGGCAACGAGCAGTGGAGAAGGAGAAAAAAGACTTGGAGGAGTCGACATCGAAGCTGAAGATAATATGAGTTTGTATGTTTTCTCAAATGAAATGATTATCGGAAACTAACCTTGTTGTGTAGCTCTCCTCTAGAGGTGAATATCATGATTCCGAAGGCACCCCTCACTTCGTGACAGGCGCATAGTGCGTCGTATGTCACGCACCTAGGACTGTTATCGAGGCCCTACTCCCATTCCTTGGTCAAATAGTTCTTCGGTGTTTCCCTTTCAACTTGTGGAGAGGCAGCGCTGATTTCTCACGTCGCCGGTGCTAGATCAGTTGGGTACTGAATTGAGGGTGCCGATACAAGTCTCGTGCTCATAATGATAGTATATTTAGAGCTATTCATTGCGTCTTTTCGCTTTGAACATCGCGTTTCATCGCGTTTGCGCGGAGTACACGTCGCGTGTGGACACACCTACAAGAGACTCGCGCCTGTGGACGTGCTCTTGATCGCGACGCAGCGAACTATGACGCATAGTTGAGGTGTCTCACTTGAAGCCGATGTGACACAGAAGTGAGGTCATCGTCACCCAGTTCTCAGACATATAAACCAAAGTCATGGGATTCAAGTCTTCCCATAACCACCATGAACACCCTTTTACGTCGCTCCATCTTCTCAACTCTACGCTCTGCGCGCCCAAGCCCGTCGATAGCGACCCCGCTTTTCCTGCACGCCCGCCATGTGGCAAGCACAGTCTCCAACAGGCCAGCGAGCCAGTCATTCGAACACGCGGCGACCAATGTCAGAGAAGAGACGGGGAACGCTGCTGCCGACCTCGCCAAGACTATCGCCGGTGGGAACATGACCAGCGATGCCGTGACTGATTCTACTTTTGTATGTCGACTATCTGTCTCTCTGTTTGCATCGCCTAACGCCTTATAGATGGGCATCACCAGGTCCATTGCACATGACGTTCCCAAGCCAGTCATGGTATTTGGTCTTGCTGGTGTGTACCCTCGCCCTGGCTGCATGGCCACTCTGCTCATGGTAGCGTAGGCAGTCTGCCATACCTCGGCGCATCTGCTACTACCGTATACCTTGCGCATCAAGCCGGCATGGCAGCCACGGGCGTCCCCATCAACATGGATCCCGGCGTAGCGTTGACCGTTTTCGACCAAGCCTTGACCGTTCAAGTGACATATGGCGCTGTGATGCTCTCCTTCTTGGGTACACTTCCATCCTCCTTTCCCCGATCAATGCCTTATTTCTTCTCGTAGGTGCGCTGCATTGGGGTATGGAATTTGCTGGCTACGGCGGTCAGAAAGGATATAGTCGTTTGGCGTTGGGTGCTGCACCAGTTCTGTTCGCATGGCCCACACTCGCTCTGCAGCCGATGACAGCTCTCGCCGTTCAGTGGATGGGTTTCACGGGTCTGTGGTACGCTGACGCTAAGGCGACCAGTAACGGCTGGAGTATGTTGTTTTCTCGAGACCGCTTCGCTACTTACTCAACTTATTTGCAGCACCGAAATGGTACTCTCAATATCGATTCTATCTCTCTATTCTTGTCGGTTCCTGGTACGTGGAATGATTTGCTAGTCTGATCGCTATCTCAGTCTCGTTGAAGCATTCTTGGCTCGCTCGCCGGTACCTCCTACTACGGACCTGTCGCTGGCCATGGATTCCTCTCCCATGACCTAGAACTTATTCGCCAACAGAGGCTGGAGTTGCTGCCTGAACGTGAACGAATGGTTAAGGGGTCGATTGAAGCTGTTCCTCAGAAGATTTACGGGGAGCCTGGCTTCATTGTGATCAAGAAGCATGAGGCGCAACCCGAAGATGACACTAGCAAGGCTGAGCAGCATGATTAGGTTTCGATTGTCGAGCAGGGTTTGGACAATGTACGAATATCAAGTTACCAGCAGTCAAAGCATTGTAGTTTTAGTACCTCAACAAATGTAGAATTATGACGATGAAATGTGGTTGAAACTTATAGAGACGGCCGAAGTAGTCGGTTCAAGAGTGTAGCGATAAATCCATCACGCCATGTCGCCTTCGCCATGTCTTGAAGCATTACCGCGCCCCAAATTTTAGGCTGTTGGACACCACGTGATCGTTTTACGCTTGCTTCCTTCCACGATTGATTTGTGGTGGCTACAAAACCTGGACTGCTCATCTAGGACCGTTGACCAGCCTCAATCGAATTCGTCGTTCTTGGTACTATACCAGTATCTCGATGTCGTTGTAGTTATTACGCCTACGAAGGTACAAGTGCTTTTGCAATTGGACACCATACCCTCTGTGCGTTCCTTTTCATGTTTTCAACTTTCTCCTCGTTCAAGCCCTACGGTCTTCTAGCAATATCTCAGATGGTTGATCTGAAGCCTTCCATTGGGGTCATGCTTTGATTGCGCTTAACTGCTACGTATCCGCGCCGTTCAACAAAAAACGTTTCCTCTGCGCATTGTATAAGCATGGACGACCCTCCACAAAGTCTGAACTCGAAGCAGCGTTTCCGGTCCGCCACATTCCAATATCCAATAGTCGTCTGATGATGATTTTCTTTTCTGCTACAGTGACCTTGCGCTTTGCCGGATACCTAGTCAACCGCCTGATATCCAGACATGTGTTCCTAGGCGGATAACGGATGTACGACCCCCACTTCGCCGCCGCCCTCCACAATTCAGATGACAATTTTTGGATTGCGTGGTCTGTATCCGCTAGTGTGGCGCTCAAAGAACGGCTTAGAGACGGTATTATTATACCACTGCGGCTTAAAAGGAGACAGATAGCGATCTCCCTCCGATTTCCAATCATAACGCGACTAGGTATGCCAGATTACGCTATCGCAAGACGCCTATACGGAAGTTGCGCCACGCGAGAGCACGCGAGGCAACAAGCCGTCATTTGAAATCTCTGTCGATCACGATCGATAGTGCTCTTCCCATGCCATGGCCAATCGCCTTTCGGGCGCTTGTCATACCCCTTCATGCCCTTCCGTCTTGAACCGATTATGATCATGATCTCCCCGACAATTCTTTGCCTTCTCCGCATGGACGCTTAAAGCTCCACTATCCTTCGCCAAATTCGAGTGGTTCCTAGCGGTCCTGACTGCCATTTGTCGTTGAAACGGATCGTTATCTAGACCGGGACCTAATTCTTTTTACCAATGTCGTGCTATTGCGCAAAAGCATTTTCGGGGCGGCTGAGGGTTAGATGAGGGTTTCTTTCGACCCACCACGACTGTCGAAACCTTACCAGTGAGGACTCTCCTGAGTTTGACTGTGAGTGTTCTCTGTTTTAGAATGGACTTTTCTGAGCGAATTTTCAGTGTATTGTCCAACTGCTTAGATGAATGCCGTCTTCGACCTCGAATTGTGTCCTAATTGTTGCACATCTATACCCATCACGTCGTACGCGTCGCCGTTCGACAGTGTAATGTCGCGCGCACATTATAATCCTAGCGGGAACGACATCTCTACCATAGAGCGCCATCTTAGTGATCCATATACAGAGATGGCGCTAGTAGCCGTCGAAATCCAGCGCGTCGACTCAATTCTACAAAAACTCAAGAACCATCACACATTTCTGGAGAAACACATCTCGCAAAGTCTCCATTTCGCGCATTCTCCCCCCATCCGCCAAATGCCCACCGAGGTGCTCAACATCATCTTCTTTGCAGCCTGCACCTCCGTCGAGCGCAGCGAGTACAAGACGCCGCTATCTATCAGTCTCGTCTGCTCCAAATGGCGTGCTATCGCTACCTCGACACCCGAGTTGTGGACCAGAATATACGTCGGCCCCGATCATTATGCCCCAGACCTGTTCCAGCACTTTCTCGGGCACTGCGGCAGCACCCTGTCGTTTGATATCAAGATTGATACGCCATACAAGGAAAGACCTACTGCACGCGATTGCAAGGTGTATGAGGAAAGCTATGAATGTCATGTCGCGCGGTTGGCGGACGTGTATAGCACGTACAGGCAGTGGAGGAGCGTCGAGTTGCATATGCATGTCGACGACCTCGCTTTGATGAATGCGCACACTATGCCCTTCGAGCTGGAAGGCTCCGATCCGCTTCGGTATCTCGAGAGCGTTACGCTTAAGCTGGATGGATGTGTAGATTCCATAGACGTGGATCTCCCGAACGCGTTTTATCACGCGCCGAACCTCCACACCATCAAGTTGCTTGGATGTACGCGCCTGCAGCGCCTTCCGTGGACGCAGGCCCGCCATGTCATCACGGACCAGCACAATCTCTCGGACGTGCGTGATCTTAACGAGGGCTTCTACGGAAAAATGACGCTCTGCGGCTCGATGCCCCAGCTCGTCATGCTTGCGCCTGGATGGGCCACGCCCTCGTGCATGCTCAACATCACCGCGCTCGCGATGGACACACGGACGTGGTCCTCTGGTGTCGCAGATTTTTTCCGGTGGATATCCCTCCCGGCGTTGAAGGACCTGGAGCTCGTATGTCCGGAACAGTGGACGCGCACTGCTGAGGACCCGACAAGCGGCTGGCGCGTTGCCCTCGAGGAGATGAGCTGGCGTAATGCGCTCCAGGCGGTGCCGGAGCTGATCAGGCAGTCAGGGTGCGACCTTCGGAGCTTTAGGTTCCGGATGTCTGGGGAGTACACGGAGGAGTCATCCGTCCATGCAGTGTGAGCCGGCTTTGGGGGCGTGTTTGGTTGAGGCGCTGGAATGCATGCCGGGGCTGGAGGTACTGCAAGTTGTGGAGGCTGTGAAGGGGCCGAGGCTGCTCACGCAGGAGATGTTTGAAAAGATGAAAGAGGCTGGGTATTTAGAGAAGCTCACGACGGTTGAGTTGGTTTGGGCGCGGGATCGACAGCCAGAGGTGAATTTGGTTCAGGCATTCATGGGACACAAAATGTTGGCTTCTGTTGTTGTTGGTATGAGGAACGGCGCTTGTCTCCCGGCTCATATGTTGGATGATGTACAGTGTTTGCCGAGACGAGGAATTAATGTGAGGCTTTGGTAGTGTGGCGCAACATAATATTTTTTGTTTCGGATAGACTATAGATACCCATTAGAATTAAATTGTTTCTTCGTTAAAATACCTCATTGTATCCACCTATACTGCTGCTCAAGCTACAATTCAGGCCCTTGGTCAATAGCGTTGCTTTCGACGATGAGAATGGGTTCAAAGATCGGCCCTATGGTGAACTAACTTCTTCATATCGTTTAAGCCAAGGACGTAGACTAAGACGCGTAGTTATATCCTTACTTCAGGAAGAGTAGGATCAGCATGAGTCTTGTTGATTCGTTTCAACCGCGATCAACCAGTCTCATATAACTGAGGTTGTGTCTCATAGCCTAAGCCTTTGCCTCTCATCATCACCAACTCTTCGTCCAGCGCTGGAGGCCAATCTTATTCAAGTTCTCAAATCAAATGTCAACTCCGGCCTTCAAGGCTCTGGCAGAAAAGCATGCAGATAAGACCGCGTTTTACATGCGGGAGCACCAACTGTCGAGCGATTTTCTGCGGACAGACGTTCCTCGGCGGGACAGGATGATGCGCGAGTTTGAGCAGTCCGATATGGCGATGCGGACGGAGACCACGCACGCGCACCAGATCCCGGATGTCGATGGGCTGTTGCAGCGCTATGACGAGTTCCTCGCGCAGACACATGTGACCTTTGAAGAGTACATATACGCCACAGATACAGTACTTACGATGCTGACCACCCCCCGGCAGCCATTTTTATCGCATGACCTACGCTTACTCCGCCTCGGTACTCTTCCAGGTGCATGTCATCGACAAGCTCGCCAGAGAAGACCCCAAGTTTGTGACGGTTTACGTGGCGAACGTTTACAAAATGTGCGTGTAATAAACCGTTTCTAGCTTTGTATTACTCACCTTTTGATACATCATTCCTCTCATACAGAATGAAGCCTTTCTTCGATTCTCTTAATCCGGTGTTTGTTGCCGTCAGTAACACTCTCGAAGCCTCAAGTTTCTCTCTCCCCTCTCAGAATAGACCTCGATCCAGTGATCACACCGTGACCGTCAGAGAGGGCATAGCTACAAAGGCTGACGCAACGGAGCTTCTTCGAGACTATGTCCAGCTCATGAAGCTTCAGTTTATCTTGTCACCAGACACCCCGCACGAAGGACCATGGCGCGTAGGTGGGGTCAATCTCAAGCCGGATGGCAAGACGGAGTACATGGTACAGTTCTCTGAGATACCAGATGCGCTGCCTATGCCCGAGGATGAACTGGTTAATATGTTGTGCGATAGTGCGATTGAAGTACTTGCGCCGGGTGTGACTGATTGTACCCAAAAGCTGTAGAATTCAATACACCAGTACATACTCTGGACCAGACAGTTCATCGTCAATGATTGCGCGATTCTGAGAATGAAACTTTTGATTACCAGTAGTTTGGCTGGGTCTGTCCATAAGAAGCTAAAAGTAACATCAGTCCACTCGCTGCATTTTGTTTCGTTTGTGAATGATATTTCAAGGTTCCAAGTCCATGATAATCTAACTAGTAATGGTATCTGCTACATACATCAAAAATCCTACAACAGTGATACAACATGCGATACATGAAAGCAGAAAAAAGCAAAGAGAAATACAGAAAAATGCGGACCAAACCTATCTCTATTTAGAAACTTCCTCAACACCACCGCCCGCCAATATGACGATGATGTTACACGCCACGTCCAAAAACGAATACGGCGACACAACCACCTCGTCCTCCCTCAACGCCTTCTCCTTCACCGCATCAGCCAACCCCGTCGTCGACACACACGGCGACAAGCGCGGCGCCATGTCAAACTTGCCCGCCCCAGGAAGCGTCGACGCCCGATACGTCTTTTTGTGATGAAAGTCCACCACATAGTTGGTCGAATCGATATTATACACCCGCAGATCCATCAGCACCACAACATCGTGAATCCGACACCGGCTCTCGATCAGAAAGAGCGAGCTCAGATCAATCCGCTCCTCCCCATCCAGCTCCGGCGCGCGCTCGATGCGCGGACTGTAGTCGGGTATCCGCGACACGGGGAACCGCGGCTTCGCCTTCCACTCCATCTCCAGGTCCTGCAGCACCTTGTACAGCTCGTGCACAATCTCCATCGGCGCACTCCGGCTCCGTATGCCAAAGTGCCATTTGGAGCGGTGGTGCTTCTTTTCTCGGCCCCCCGTGCGTTGCATGGCAGAAGCGTACTGCGCGAGATGGTTGTTATTGTCGACGAGAGACGAGTTTAGCACGGCAAAGTTGTCCGATGTTAGTGGCTCGGCAT
This sequence comes from Hymenopellis raphanipes, assembly GCA_003314085.1. NCBI lineage: Eukaryota > Fungi > Basidiomycota > Agaricomycetes > Agaricales > Physalacriaceae > Hymenopellis > Hymenopellis raphanipes. The sequence goes on from QLPD01000352.1 coordinate 9,389, forward strand.
CCTCCGCCTGGACATCCTCCTCGTTGACGTATTCATCGTCGTCTGAATAGTATTCTTCTTCTTCTACTACGTCTTCGAGATGCTCGCCGCCGAACGCTTCGTCGAAGGGATTGTCTTGCATATCCCCACCGCTCGGTGATAGGGCGTGGGGAGAAACCGCATTACGAGGATCCAAAAGTGCCTCTTGGACATCGCGGTCCTGTTCCGCGAAGCGGGCAAAATCTTTCCCCAGCTGTTGTTTGTCCTTGAGAAGCATGTACGCCACCTTGACAGCGTTGCCTTGCACACCGTCATCGCGCCGTAGGCATTCCCAGATATCGTTCTTGGTTACACCAATCATACGTGACGCCAACTGGGACACGAGGTCGTCGTCTATAGGACCGAGTCCTTCTATTACCTCGAAATCCATGGGTCGCGCTGGTGGGGAGACAAGTGACGACAAGGTACCGAGGACAGGACCGGGAGGTGGCGGCAGGGGTGAGAGGTACCGAGGGAGGTCTTTCGTGAAGAAACGGTGTCGGGTGATGTCAGCCACCGTGATACGGTTGATGGGGTCAACCACAAGCATGCGCTTGATGAGATCTTTCGCGTCCTCATCCAGAGACTTTGGGATGGTGTATTCACCATCTGAAATAACAATTAGAGAAGTGTAGAAAACGAATGAAGAGGGCTCACGGCTAATTTTATAGAAGAGGCTGGACATGTCGGCGTCGTCGAACGGGAGTCTCCCACAGAGCATGACATAAAGGATCACGCCACAGCTCCAGACGTCTATTTCGGGGCCAGCGTACTCGCCGCCGCGCACGACTTCTGGGGCGGCGTAGTTTGGGCTGCCGCAGCTGGTCTTGAGGAACGATCCGTCGACAATCTCGCTCGACAGACCAAAGTCGGTGATTTTAACATTGGTGTTGTCGTCCAATAGGATATTCTCTGGCTTCAGATCGCGATGGACGATCTTCAGCCTGTGCGAGTACTCTATACCGGATATGATTTGCTGGAACAAGAGTCGTGCACGAGCTACCGGCATTTCTCCGCCGACCTGCACAATATAATTGAACAACTCGTCTTTGGCATATTCGAGCACAAAGATGATGTGGGTTGGGGTAGATATCACTTCGTAGCTGTCAAGACGTGAACACGAGATAGCGGAAACGAGTGCGAACGTACAGTTTGATAATATGGGGGTGTCTGAGAGCGCGCATATACTCGAATTCGCGGCGAACGCGCGTCTTATTCTTGTCGCGCGCAATCTCAGCCTTGTTGATAAACTTCAAGGCTACCTCATGACCGGTGACGGTGTGTACAGCCTCTGCATAATTTAGTGAGAAATGGGTCGTGATTCCCAACGAAGAGACAGACTTTTGACGGTCCCAAATGAACCCTCGGCAATGTCTTCTATAACGACATATTCTAACAGCTTGGATGCGGGGAATGCGGGTGTAGGCGCAGACATTTGCCTCCGTGAAGGTGACGGTGGGAGCAAACCTGTTGTGGTAAACGATTTTGATAATCAGCTTGTACGTGATAATGATGACGATACGTACAGATAAGATAACGTCAATTCCAGGCAATTCGCCGCATTTTGTGCTGAACAAGGCTTCATGAATAGATGCACGTATGTGTTGAAGGGTAACATGGTAAGGAGCAGTTTGATCGGCCCCGACATCGACTCGATCACCATTATTGAGAAAGGAGTTTCAAATTCTACAGCTTGGGGAGCCACTAACGTAACTGAACATCCCCACCAAGTTCAATACAGGACGTTGACATCAATCAACAGCAACCTACTCCTGTTCTCTGGTACTTATGCATCTCAGTTCAGACCAGTGAAACGACAAGCAGATTTTTTTGGCATTTTCCGAATCTTTTTCTAGTTCTACCTATTTTATTCCATAGCCTCGTCATCTGTACTTTCCTCCCGACGATCGCGACAACTCACTGCAGGTTCATCAGTCGCGTCGGTATTAAAGTGCAAAGAGTACTCACTTGAATGCAGCATCCACGCACAACTTGATCTCCCGATAGCTGACCACAAGACAGCTCTGCTCATCACGAGCGACAAGCATAACTTTCTCCTCTGAACCCGCGTCGAGCTCAAGAGACGGTGAGATAATCTTGGCAGGGCCATAACGTCAAAGCTTACCTTGTTCAAGCACGTCAACACATGCGCAAGGTTAGTTACCGGATTACCGTGCTCGTCCATCTGGTGAAATACATAGTCGCGGAAGAGCTTGATGAGGTATCTGTCACCGGTTTCTGACCACCGGGGATCGCGCGCAAACCTTGGCGGAGATAAGATGAGATGCCAGTTCTAATAATGTAGACTTACTCAGGTCGTTCATTGATGAACCCAAACTTGCACAACAACCGCACGAGACGCGCATTCTCCAGTTCGCCCATGAGCTCGCCCTCTAGATAATCCGTGGCATGCAGCGCATCGTCCATCTCGGCAATAACCCGGCTATTGATGATCTCGAAAAAGTGGGTGATGTTCTTCTCAATCAACTATCAGGACGCGAATCACCCAAGAGAAAAAACACAAAACAAACTCACCCGATGCGGATTATTCTTGCTGATCAGGAAGATGGCAGCATTCTTCACGTCTGCACTGTACAGTCGGGCAATCATCTCCAGGCTTTTCTGAAAATGGCCCCCAGCATAAGCAGACGGATTGAGACAGCAAAGCGCCATGAGCAGACGTCCGAACTGGGTAAGATCATCGAGCTGTTGCATATGCACATCCTGCGGTGTGTCGTAGACGAGGACATCAAAAATTCCACATGATCCAATACGTAGACGATTTTTTCCAGTCACAATGATCTTGGAGATGTCAATCATACGTACAGCCATGCCGGCTTCGTGCACCCTGCGGATTGCGGAGGCGATTTGGATAATGTACGACCAGAGAGTCCGCTCCGAGATCGGTTGGGGCTGCACAGCTTGAAGTGCACGGTTGAACGTTGTGGTTTGAGGTTTAAAGTGCGTATCAAGAAGCGTCTTGGCACCCGGGTGATACGCATAAGCAACGACAAGGGAGCTGTCGTTGAATGCACGAGTGGTGAATGCTTCAATGATGGAGACGATATTCGGGTGTCGTATACGCGACCAGGCCTCAATGGGGTTGAAGGCGGCTTGATGCATGAGACGGTAATCTATCACTTAATAAGCAACATGCATTCCCGGGATTGAAACACTTACTCTCAATGCGTCGAAGTGCATAGGGTACGCCATCGGTGGAATTGATAGCGCGATACACGGTTGAATACCAGCTGCCGAGCTTGCGCCGTTCGGGGCCACCAGCCTCTAGAGGAACGAGAGTGTGGTATCCCTGAAGTTCCTCAGGAAGACCAAGACCAGAAGCAGGGCCGCTGTGAACGATCTCACTTCGTATCTGGAGAATCTGGCGAAGTTCAGATGAGGAGGGAATGAAATGACTGTCAGTGTGGTGAAGGAATGCAGGTGGAATAGTGGTTGTGTAGAGGTGATAGTTGAGTGGTTCGCGGATGAAGACATCGGCGGGGCCAGGATAATACGGAACGTCGTACTGTTGATCATCATAGAACTCGATTGAATGTAAGATGTAAAGTTGGGGGCCAATGAGGACACGCGTACCTCTCCCATAGAGTTCATCATTTCGCCATTATAATGGTATTCATACGAGTCGTCTGCCGGAAAGTCTTGATAGGCAGGTTGTGGGGAAGGCGAAGGTGGAGATGGCGAAGTGAGGGAGGAACGGGCTGTTAGAGGAGGCGGAGACGCGGGGCCGGCGATGGTTGCAGCACTGGACGACTTGGGTACAAAGACAGGAGCATTCACGGCGCGAGCGGTAAGCGGTGAACCGATGGCTGGCGAGTCCGAGCGAGTCCTGGATACTGTGGATAAACTGCGTAGATCATATTAAAGGTTAAACAACGTACTCAAACTTGGACTCTTCCGACGTCTAGACAAGTCGAGTGAACGAAAACACTAACTATCGAGAATGCTTACCGGAGGATGGGAATAGACGCAGCCCTTGTCTTGGTATTTACACGAACTGAACAAGGATATAGGTAAGGAATACATTGGTGAAAGAGATAGAAACATACCCGTAGATCGCGACATTGCGACACTGGCGCTGAACCGAGTCTAATGACGGGTAAGCATAAGGATATGACATCGATAGTCAAACTGACCCTTGCGAGTAGGAACCTGCTTGGAGTCGTCCTGAGTGGTGTTGGGATTGACAATGCGGATAGCAGCGGATGACTGAGGGCGAGAAAAGAAAGCCATAACCAACGATGAAAGGGAGAAAAAGGAAAGTCAAAGGGGGAGAAACTGGACGCCTCGACGCTGTCCAGCAGTGGGCGACTGGGTATCAGTCGGTGACCAGGGAACAAACCTGCCGCCCAACAAATTACTGATTCACAACAGCGATCACCACGTGAACCCGGCCCGAGTTGCCGAGCTCACCGTCAGAGCCTTCTCTGTCTCTCACCACCATGTCCAAACTCGCCGCTGACGCTGCTGCCTTCAAAAATGTCCTCCAGAGACAGGACTACACGTCGTGGCACTCAAATCCTGGTGCATCATCTGCCACAGCCGCTTCGGAACAGCCAGCTGCATCCAAGAAGAAGCGTCCAAAAGCCAGTCAGTGATGGCCCAGGCTGTTGCTCGTCGCTCACTCTGCGTCAGATATCGTCTATTCACAGCCAGCTGATACTGGAACCGGTGTGCATGTCAATACCCAGCTTGTCTATGCAGTCAATCATCTCAAGGTGTGTCTTTTCATGTCACTCTCAAACTATGTCTAATGAATTCAGAGCACGCCTAATCCTATGCGACTACAAGACTTGGCTATCATCACAAACACCCCTTTAGACACCGACCGCATTCTTCTCGAGAAATTCAAAGCCCATGACAAGATAGCTTGGGATCCTCGAACAGATTTGTATAGCTACAAGGTCGCCACCCTCTTTCTTTATCAAGTTTTCTTGTTCATCTTGTTACAGCATGAATTCAATTTCAAAAATAAAGCCTCGCTCCTAACAGAAATCCAACGGCGGACACGAAAAGGTGGAGGCATCGCAGTACGTGATCTCAAAGAGACTTGGAAAGAAGCGCCGGCCGCCGTCGAAGAGCTCGAGAAGGAAGGAGAAGTCCTCGTCACCCGTACTGCCAAGGATGGCCAACTCAAAATGGTCTTCTGGAACGAGCTCAAACCCGACGAAGAAAACGGGGGTGCAAACGTTGAAAAAGGTGAATATCTCGGTTCATTCACGTCGTCCTTCTGATACGTGTTTGCTGGTAGAATTTATGGACTTGTGGCATGAGCTACATGTACCAGATGATGTCGACTTGCTAAGACAGCTTGCCACGGAGGGCTTGCAAGTTACCGCTAGTCACGCCGCTCCGCCAAAGGCACCTGGTGCGAAGAAGAAGGGAAAGAAGGGCGGAGCACCACGACAGCGCCAAGTGCGTATTACGAATACGCATTTGAAGGGCGAGATCGATTTGTCGAGAGACTTTGTTGTTCCCGGGAAGTGATTCCTTTGTATTTAAGTACCGAGAAATATACATCCTGCGATTCACACTCTATCCAGTTGATGGTTCTATTCCTGGCTACCTCGAAAAGAACTTTAACCGCGACGAATGATTTTCACAAACCGCCGCACTTACCATTTCTGCAATTCCATAGACTGTAGCTTGTAAGGTCGCCGATACATGAATAGGTAGAATAGAAGCATCGATCTAACGAAAAGTGTGAGGAAATTTCACATATGTAAGCTGTCAGTGAGCTTACCACTCTAAGATTGGCAGTACCATAAACCTTTAGCTTGTTGTGCACCACACCGCCTGCTTCTCGAGGCAACATAGACGCAGTAGCAATCGGATGATAAACAGTCTGAATCGTAGACCGAATAAACTCCTTCAGCTTCTCATCATCGTCCACTTCAGGCCCTGGAAGATTTCCTTGACGACTGCCTTACGATATGGCTCTCTTGCGAGCGAGCTTCATGGAATCGAGCATCATCTCCATGTCGAGGTCGTTGTCGAGTATACGCAGGGGCTCCGACGTAGGGGACGAGGATGATATGCGCACCGAGCCTCTCGAAAAAGAATGTTGCAGAGAAACGAGGAAGGACATGAACTTTTTTCCCGGTTCCTGTGCCCGGAGGGTGTTGAGCCAACTCTAACGGTCCATGAATACGTGATTCAAAGAAACAGAGATGGCTGGGGCTTACTCGAGATGTGGCACCGAGGAATTAGCAAACCATCGCAGCTGTATCTGGCGCGTACGATCTGCGCTGTCGAATGTGACCACAGCTTTGTCCGACAGTTCACGAATCTTCTCGGACGTCATGAACTTTGACGGGGGCAAGAACGCGTACGCTGACGGCGCACAATGCCTTTCTTTTCTTTTTGACTACAAGTTAAATCAGATATCCACTCAAAACAGCACACACACTAACAACGCACTATCGTTGCATTTCTGCTGCAAAGAACTCAGGGTTCTGGAGCATTTCCCAGGTTTCGCATTCATCATTGACTTCAACAGTGTAGGAACACCGAGGATGATCCTCTGAGAGAAGGTCATTGATCCTATGAGAGAAGGTCATAAGCATTGAGAGTTACAGAAGTTGAGTATACTCACGAAGGTGCTCGCCGACTCCAGGCAGATTAATACGAGTAGCGATTCCATGTGCTTTGAGGATATCTTGGTTCCCAATACCTGTTCATTCATGAGTATTCCGCCACTCACAGCATAATATGAGCGTATACCAGAGAGCTATAACAACATCGGGGAATGATATGAGCCTATCACGGAATTCGTTCAGTGCACGTCTTCTATCGTGCTCAACGGAACATACCTGCAGACAAGATGACTTATTTCTTGGCTTTGACGACATGAGTACCGCCGTCCTTGGTATATTCAATTCCTTCAGCAACCAGGCCTTCCGGGGCAGGAGAATCTTTGAAGAGGACACGAGTAAGATAATCTTCAGATTTGGACGCGTCTGGTTGGGTTCGTAGTAGCCCTATACCGCATTCCATGTTAACTGAATCTCGGGCTTACAAGTGCCTCCCTACAACTCTACTAGGCTCCACAGCGTTCATGCTGGCCGTTCTTTGAGGAGGATGTGAATAGCCAGGTAACTTCTAATGGTTAGAGATGATTTAAGATGAACGTACAATGTCGCAATCTTTCTCTAAGACGAGGGTGAGTGGTTGACAACGAGAACCAAAATCGATCTACTGTGATTTCGGGTAACGCGATTCGAGCACTGGTTGTTCACCGAATTCGATAGCCTTGGAGATTAAATGAGTCGACTGAATTCGATACAGCTTGGACACGTACCTCTTGTGCTTTGAGGCTAAGCTCGATTTCTTCCTCGCAAACTGTCGACCAAAACTCGACGGCTTGAAGAGCGACTCGTTCATCTGCATGGTTCATGGAGTGATGAGCTGGGCGAAGAAAGGAATGCAAAAGAAGCACTCACATGCTTGCTCCATGTAGAATCCCATTTTTTCGTACGAGATATTCAAAGGCGACAACTTGGACGGACACGGAGCCGCCTCGCATGCAGCTTGCATGATGTCGTCACGTTCACACTAGAAGACGGTCAGAAGCCGAGGGTTGACAGGTATTGTGTGCGACACGAAGTGATAGGAATGATTCGTGAAGAGATCATGATCTAGAGAGAGGTCATGATAGCATGAAGCTACTGATGATGTTTCGCGAACACTGAAATAGTCTGTTCAAAAGCTTCAATACAAAAGAAATAGTGGTACAATTGCAATGGGGGATATACACAATTCACATAGCGCTATGAAGACTCATCATAGTCGTCATCCTGCTGATGGGCGCTCGTCGGCGGCGGCGGGGAGCCCTTGTCGTCCTGGTCCTGGTCCATCTCCTCCTCAACCTCCGACTTGACCTCCTCCTCGCTCTTCTTCTTGGCCGTGCGCCGGCGCTTGGGGGGCGGCGCGTCCCCGTCTGCCGCGGCCGCCTCCTTGCGATCGCGCCTGGCCTTGCCGCGTCGCTTCTTCTCCGCCGCCTCGGCCTCCAAGTCGATGGTGCCCCCCGCGGACGGGTCGGGCACGGCTTCGACGATCTCCTTTAGAAAGTCGAGCATTTCCGTTGTTTCGACGGCGTGCTTGAGGTGATAGGCTTCGACCTTTTTGGAGCCGCGCTCTGCGGTCACCTTGTGCGCCTCTTCGACAATGAGGCCTAAGAACAGCTCTAGGGCCTTGGCTGTGTAATGGCCGATCAATAATAGGATGACTTTGGCAAGGAATGGGCACGCACAGATAACTATTGGCGTCGCCTGCGCTACTTTGCCCACTTCGTCGTCCTTTTGCATAATCTTCTTTATGCGCGCCTGGACTACCGTTAGCACGTTAATGTCGACCGCAACGGGCGTACCACGGGGAATTTAGTTTGTTTATTCTTGCCCTTCATGGCAGTGATGGTCAGAAGCAAAAGCGCGTAACCCTAACCCGAGTCCAGCATTGTGATATTTAATCTTCTCATCATTCATTACACGCTCCGCGAACAGTCTACCACAGTACAAAGACAGGTGAGGACAAAAAATAAACAAACAGAACAACAACAACAGCGACCGGGAACGCAGTAATGTACACACTCCCTCTTCTCCAGACATCCCATCACCCAAGGGGAGCCTATGCACCCTTGGGAGCCTCCTTCCAGGAGATGGCCTGCTCCTCGCCCATAGCAGAAATGATGGTGACGAGGAGATCCTTGCCTTCATCAAAGGCCTGACTTTTTGTTAGTAAACGCTCAAAACCAGTAAATATCAAAACGGCTTACTCCGACAATTTCGTTACCCAAGTCAGACTCGGGAACCTTGACATCGTCCTTGGAAGTACCGTCCTGCGTCATCAAGTTGAGGAAACCGTCGTCAATGTTGACGAGCTGGTATTCGTTACGGTGGACATTGGGGACGTCCATGTTGTGGGTGGAGGGCGAGATATCCTCGAGTTTTTTGCCGGTGAAAATCTGGATTATAAAAGAAAAGAATAAAGATAATGTCATGGCACGAGACTGGTGAAAACAAACATCGATGGCGACAAGGTGGACCTTGGCGTGTCCGTGCTTGCCAGTCTTCGAGGTACTCATGTCGACGATCTTGCAGGGACGGCCTGGACAAAGGTCAGCAGACGGTAATCGGGTAGGAGAAGAATAGAATGAACCTTTGATGACGACGTGCCCGTTCTTGCGGAGAGCAGAGCACTGCATGGGAAAGGTCGCGCTGGCGCCGGCGCTGGCCTGAGAGCGGTGTAAGGAGCGACGGCGGCAACGATGGATATGGATCTGACCTGCTCGAAAACCTGGTTGTGCTGCTCGTCGTCGCTCATTTTGATAGAGAAGGTAGATGGGAATCGATGAGATTATGGGGAGAAGATGATGATGATGGATCTGAAAAATTTGAAAACTTGCCGTGTTTTCAAGCCATGCCGGTTCAAACTCCGACCACTCATCCCCGGCGCCGGTGGCGGTGTGTGACTCGGTTCTTCTCATCACTACTACTATCATGTACGCCACCACTCCCAGATGCGCAAAATGCGACTCTCCTGTCTACGCCGCTGAGCAGGTCCTCGGTCCCGCTAGAAAGCCCTACCACAAGCCTTGTCTAGCTTGTACACATTGCAACAAGCGTCTAGATTCATATTCACTGCTAGAGCATGACACGGAGCCTTTCTGCAAGCCGTGCCATGTCAAGGCATTCGGTACCGTAGATCTGCGCAGTGCAAACCTACCCACTGTGCCGTCGCCGTCGCGTGCACCCATCGAGCGCCCGACGACGCCTGTCAAGGCCGCAGTGACTGGTCCTGCTACTCCGCTGCGCACCTCCCCCATCAGGCCATCTACAACGGGATCACCCCGCTTTGTAGCTCCAGCTACACCCAAATGCGCTGTCTGCGACAAGCCAGTCTATTTTGCGGAAATGGTATGTTCAACTTGTTGCGACGCATCGTATCCATCTAACCGCGTCTCCAGGTACGCGCTCTTGGTCGACCCTACCATCGGCCGTGCCTCCGCTGCTCCTCGTGTAAATCTACACTTGATCCAGCCCGTCTCACTGACCATGACGGCGTCCCAATGTGCACCCGCTGCCACTCCAAAGAGCACGGCGGCAAGTATATAATTGGCGTTGGCGGCCGGTAGATCTCCGGACATTATGTATCATTATCTGCTGTATCTATACGAGTTATACTCTGTATGTGTATCTGTCTACTTGTCAGCCTAATCCATACCGTGTTTGTAATCACGCGTTCTATATTGCGCTTTCCTTGAGCAAGAAGAGCGGTGATTGCCTTTCTGAGAGCAAATTCACACGCTGACCCCTCTCAATGTCGACCACCAAGGACAAGTATTACTGGGCCCAACTTCGGGCAGCGTTGACCGCAGGGCAGTGGTCGTCGACGTTCCCAGCGACAGCGCCGAATGGGACCCGACTGTCGTGGTCGGAATTGTTTCGAAAGTTTAACAAACACTGTAAAGGCTACCTGGACGTCACCGAGGTAGCGTCCCAGACACATGCCCTGGCTTTGCTATTGTCCTCGAAATCCATTGAAGACGATGACAACGATAAGGCAGATGGTACCGAATACGCGCTCGACATTGGTGACGAATGCATTCTTCCCGAGGAACGTCAGCCCGAGGCCTGGGCGGGGTACGAAACACTCAAAAAGCTCGAGTCGTCCAACTTTGACGTGCGTCTCTATACTCTCTTTATTCTCTATCTAAACAACCTTACAGACTCTGAATTTTGCTCTGGCATACTACGCATACGCCCTCGGGAACCCCTCTGAATGTCTTGCACAACTCGGCAAAGTCCCCGACGTCGTGCACGTACAAAATCACATCCCGCTACCCGAGACCTTGCGCGCGAGCTCCATGACGCTGGCCCTCCCCAACACCACCGACTCGTCGATATCGTCCATGTCCGCCAGCGTGTTCTCCGACGCCTCCATCTCCATCCCCGAGATCAGAGACGGACGCGCATGGGCACTCACAGAGACGTTCCGGAGCCTCTGTCTGCAGGGCATGTCCTACGAGAAGCTCTTCCCGAACGACCTGCGCAAGGCCGCGAAATCCTACTCCTCAGCGATCCCCTTACTGACCATTGTCGAATCGGAAACGACAGCTGCAGTCGCCCCTACCACGTCGGGCAAGGTCGATTTTGCGGCGTTTACGCGATTTAGGGAGCTCTGGAGGTGGGTGGAGAGGCTGATATGGCGCGCGGTGGTGTTGGCGTCGCGTACGAGTAATGTCTTGGAGGGAGAGTCGACACTTTGGACGTGGTTTGGGCACTACTCGACGTGCAGCTCTTTTTGGCCGAGCAATTTTAGGACGGGGCATCGGTCTGCTATATCTGTGCTCTACCTTAGGGCGTTGATTATCCGTCATGGACACGCGCCACCTCCGACACGGATCAGTAAACCACCGCTGTGGTTGTCTGTGGCGAGAGGTGTGGTGCAGGAGTATCGGGCTATCCTGAGTGTTTCGACCAAGTTTCCCCGGGCTGGTGAGAGGAATACCAAGGTGGAGGAGTTTGTGGATCTTTGCATTGGCATTTGGGAAGCGAGTGGCGCAGTTGGAGAATATGCAGGTTGGGTTTTAGACGTAAGGAATGATTGAAGATTCGGTCTCATGTACTGACTTACGTCTAGGTCTTATGGTGGGCTACACGCATGACGTTCAACTCTTACCGAATACTTCGACACATGACAAGGCTTCTACACATATCTGGGGACATCAACCTAGCCAAACGCACGCTTCGCTTGTATGTGCAAGTGGTTTCAAAGGCATGGCAGACTGGTGATGCCGGCGTCGGTGTCGATGCAGACACGGATCAGAAGTGGGTGGAGACACTAGTGTATGGAATACGGTTTTTGTGCAAGAACGCGTCTTCTTTGAGCGGACTGGATGGTATCGAGGATGCGAGGGAGGCGGAGAGTTTGATTGAAAAGGCTTACTCGCGCTTGGACAAGGAAAACAAAGTGCTCAGTGCCAGTCTTTTGTTGGCAGAGGGCATCTGCCAATCGGTTTATGCCTTGAAACGTCAGTTCTTTCTCGTGCGCGTCCGATATCCGTACACTCATTTTTGCGAACAGAACAAGATTCACATATGCGCGGCCCACGACTCGTTGAAGCTCATGCGCTTATCCAACGTTCAATCGATACATATCCAACAGCGTCTGCGTACTATCATCTCGCACTGTCGTTTGCTCGGTCAGGAAAACAGCAGGATATGCAGCAAGCCATTGTTAACGCTGGACTGGCTGTGGAACACGACTCAAAAGACATACGATACTGGCATTTACTGGGTCTGTTATCGGCCGCGACAGAGGAGTGGGAAGCTGCACAGATTACATTGGAGACGGCAGTGTCTATGGAGCAAGTACCAGGTGACAACGGTCTCCCTGAACAGGGCACAGACGGCACGGTCCTATTGAATGTGCCACATACCAACGGTCGCGCACCAATTGATGGACTCCCTCCTACAGGGAATGGACATCTGAATGGATCTGCTTCGGATGAGGTATCGCTCGTGTATCTTCTAGGAAAGGACGATAAAAGTATACCGTCGGCAGCGGATTTGCTCCGTCCAGCACAGGATCAGGTGTACCCATCGCAGTCGCAAAGGTTTGAGGAGGCGCTACAGTTGAGGATGACGCAGATTGCATTGGCGGAGATGGTGGAGGGCGCGGAAGGGGCGGCTGAGAAGTTGCCGGAGATCTTTACGTGGATCGCGGATAGGAAGGGGTCGTCGTCCCAGACTCAAACTGGTATGTCCTTTACTTATTTCTCCATGTAAGGTTGCTTATCCAGTCTCAGCACGGAGCTCTTTGGATGGCAGCCGTGCGCCGACGATGGATCTAAAGTCACCTTCAGAGCTCGTTCTGCCGCCTCCTGCTATCCCGGAAATTCCGGAAGAATCAGACGAACGACGACATTCACTGGCTACGCATGTATCGCCCTCGACAGTTACCGGATCGACTGATTTATTGCCTGTGCCACCTATTCCAATAACTATATCTCCTGCGTCAACGGATGAACATCAGGGTATGGCGCAGGCGCTGGAGGAGAAAGTAAAAGGAAGGGATAGTAAGGATAGGGAGAGGGATAGTGAAAAGACGCTTAAGAGGCTGCCGCAAGATACGCATGACCGGGACGCGTCAACTTCGAAGAAGGTGCAGCAGATGCTGAAGAGTCAGGTGCATAAGAGCGGTGCCAGGATTAGCACGATATCGAAGAAGATTGGGAATGGTGTGGTGAGGAATGGGAGTTTGAAGAGGTCGAATTCCACACCAGGTGAGGACCGACAGTTTCCTTGTTTTCTTCATTTTACTCATTTGATGGCTAAGACTTCCATGCTGTTCTACGAAACACGTCCTATCAGGCGTCGTCTATACATTCTCGGACACGGCTGAGCTCGCTCATAAAACCTGCCGACTCGGTCGTGAGCGAGTCCCCGCCTCCTCCGCCGAGTGCGATACTTGCCCCGCAGACGCGGTTGAACCAGCGCACGGCGCGGGAGACGCGGCTGTTGAGCGATGTCTGGCTGATGTCTGCTGCGACGTTCCGGCGTCTAGGGAAGATTGAGCAGGCGAAGGGTGCGATACAGGAGGCCGAGGTGCGGGATGAGAGCAATCCGGGTGTATGGGTGCAGGTGAGTTGAAATTTTTCTGTGGTCATCCATTTCGTTTGACTAAAATTCCGCGTTTTGAAGCTGGGTCTATATCATGTGGCGCTCGGCCACCGCCAGGAAGCGATCGACGCGTTCCAAAAGGCGTTGTTCATTTCGCCTGATAATGTGCCGGCGTCGGTGCATATGTGCCGGCTGTACTTGGCGGGCGACGCGCCGTCCTCGGATAATGTGGATCTTGCTGCTGGGATGCTGGGGCATTTGACGCGGGGCGCGGGGTGGGATGTGCCCGAGGCGTGGTATTATTTGGCCAAGGCGTATGCTGCGCAAGGACGGCATCAGCAGGAGCGGGAGTGTCTGAGTTTGGCGCTGTCGTTGTCAGAGAGCCGGGGTGTGAGGGAGATTAGTGCGGCGTTGGGGTGGTGTTTGTGATTGGATTTTTTGGTTACTTTAGGATTTTATATACCCCCCGGATCATTTATGGTGTTGTGTGGATGTTTATAATATAATACTTATAGTTGGGGGTGTAATGGGCACTGCGCAGGAGTTTTTTGTTCGTGGAGGAGTAATTTCGTGCCATGTGATCGTGGCCAGCTTTGACGCAGACGTTTTGTTGAATGGGCCGAATGGTTCCAGAGTCGTGTCCCCCACTACATTGGACAATTCACACAGCAGCTTATCCAAATTTTTATTCGAGTTTTTTCTCTAACTCAAACACTATCTGTACTCTCTGACTGTCAAAAAAAACCAACGAATAAAAGTTTTGATAAAGGCTCCGGATAACCACTGAGACCAGGCCGGGCAACTCGGCGTAAGCCACCAATTCGGATCCTGCACCAAACGATATGAAGTAATGAATGAAGAAGCTCTTGAGAATAAGAATTATAACCAGACCGCCTCTGGAACTGGTATGTACCAGAGGTCCCTTCAACATGAGGAAGAGAACGGCACGTTCGTCGATGGCCACTTGGCAGCCATCGTTGGAGTCATCGGGGGGGTCAGTAGGCGAAAGTTGCCTTCACACCACATAACGTCCGTGAAATCTCGCCCGAGCGAGCCTCGGTCTCTGGAAAGAAAACTACTCCCGTGAGTAGAATTATAGAGTTCAGGTTGGTGTGGCGCTTTAATGCGTCCAGCTTGGTATGGAGCTCGATCGTTTGAGACAGCTGCACGAACGAGCACGTTAATCCTGAGGCGCGCCATGGAACTTTTAACTCACATTCTCCATCCTCATTCCTCGATCAACTTGCTTGTCAACGTCGCTCAATAGCTGGTCCTCCGATTGGGCATGGATCAAGCGTTTCAGTGGATGCCTGAACTTCATCGTTTCCGAAATGTCCTGGAACTTTTGAAGTGGCCTGTCACGGTGTTCTCAATGATACTGGGCAGGAATTACACGCATCGGACTTCACATACCTCTCGAGATGCTGAAAATGCCCTAGAGCCTCAATCTCCACGACACGTTCCTTTAGTTCGTCTCGCGCCTCGTTGTTTTGATGGCGTTTCTAAGCATTGACATGAGCCGCTCCGCTGCTTTAGTAGTGGTAAAGGGCCTACATTGACAGCATCTGCGGCTCCAGCCACTGCGCTGGGTATTATCGAGAGAGGAGCAAACACGGGGATGCCCTGAATAATGGTCTCAAGGCCTTGACAGACGATTTGGAGAGGCTTATTCCATCTGGCGGGCGGAGAGGGCGTTGATGTTGGTGCGGATACAGCAGGTGTTGGAGCGATCGCAGTATGCTCTGAGGTACCGTTGGATATGGTAGTCGACTCGCGACTTGCTAACGGAGAGCCCGCCTGCGAGAGCAGTTGTTTCCTTTTTCGTATGGCAACCTCGGCGTGCTTGAAAGGATGAAGTCCCAAGAACCTATTGTGAGTTTTGTGGCGTTGACGGTCCGCCATTAAACTGAACGGCCTAAGATCAGTATTACGTCGGAGTAGAGAGACGACACGCACTCCTTGACAATCTCGTCCAGTATCGCTAGGCGATACTGTATACATTCGTTGATGAAATGACCCTCTGCTTCCAAAAATAGTCGAGCAGATACGTTGGCGGTTTCCTCCACGATGTCGGTACACGCAGAGCACCGACGAATCTAAAAGGACTTGAATTTCGAAACGCGGTCATATGAAGAGGTATCTCACCGTTTTGGACCTGCATAGCTTGACCATAGGATCCACGAGCTCTTGAAGTACTTCAGTGGGAGCCCCCACAGAAGCTTGCTCCAACTGCGCGGAGGCCAAGCGAAGCCTGTCCTTGCTCGAGCGCCGTTTCCGACGCATCTCCTCCAAGTCTCGGCCGAATGATGGTAGAGTGTCAAGGGATTCAAGGATGCATTTTCGACACTCCTTTGCCATTGGTGTTTATATGTCGCATAGCCGACGCGTGTAACACCACATGTCGTCCCAGTATAGATCCAGTGCTTGATGACGGTGTGATACGCTGTCAGCGAATGAATTGAAGAACGGGAAAAGGACGAGCCGTGAGCTGTACGCGTGCATTGATTGGGCGCTAGAAGAAGTTGAGGCGGTACTTCATTCCCAGGTCTGCTGGTATCTGGTTTGATCACCATCGATAAACAGATGTGATACTAAGTAGTCCCGAAGAAGCGCTTGAAACCGACTTTCTGAGGGGAGGAGGACATGAAGGGCCGGTATATATCGAGTCTACCAATGTTCAGCCTGTGTGCTTCAGGTCTCTATCCATACGTCTACAGTCCCGGCTGAAATTGGATAATATGAGAAGATAGCACAGCTAGCCCTGGGCAAATCCTTGTGGCAGTTTTGAATGTTAGCTGTTGAATCCGATGCGGTACCAAGTCTCCCAGTGCGCAATATCGATCAACAGCCTTCGTCGACTCAATCAAGAAGGGATGGGATCATCTCTCAATGTTGCTCTATGAGATGAGAAGAGGAATGAAGAGGGTAAACCACTGGCAAACCAAAACCGTGGGAAAGTAGCTTACTTAATCCTGTTCATACACGCTGTTAAAATTTCTCACAGTAACTTGGTTCGTATTATCGTCATCTGTTCTCTCTTGTCGATGAATCAAGTGCCTCTTCATGTATTCTGATGACCGACGCGTAATGGTCCGCTACCTGCGTAATGGCTTGCAGTGTGCGGGCAAAACACGTCGCATGGGTTAGTACAATCCGACGCCAGCACATGGTCGCGATCTTCTGTCAATTCTCTACCCGTCTTGCCCGCCGTATCCTCTGTCTCACGCTCCGAACTAACCTGCGGCTCCGCGAGGTCATCCTCGTACTATATCTTTGCGGACAAGTCCCTCTGGGCGAAAACGGATGCTCGATTCACTTCACGCTAATGCAGATAGCTATTCTGGAATGGCAACAATTTCATTCCACCATCATTGGAATGAAGGCGGGAAGAAAGGATATAGGTAGGCTACGCATTAAGACAGGGTGGAGCTCTTCCCATTATTTTGGTCGTTTACGCCTGCATCACGCGAGCTTGTTTTGGGCTTCGCCTCTTCGGATACTTGTCCTTGGGCACCACTATTTAACACTCGGCGAGTCATAAATCACTCTTTTTTTTCGTTCTACAACCATCTGTCCTTTCTCTTTCTTTCAGCCGCGCAAGAGCGTGAACAACATGCTTAACTTTGCACTTCTGCTGTCACTGGCGCCGCTACTTGCACTTGCGCAGGACGGCGGGATAACTGGACCTACCACTAGCGTTGAGGCTGCGGGGTACTCCTGCGATGCCTCCACATGCCAGTTACCGAACTGTCATTGCGCGAGCACAGATCCTCCAGGCGGTTTGGATCCAGTAAGTGATCTGTTTGTATTGGTCCTTCTTTTGGCGTCTTGGCACTGTTTCGTCGAGCATGCCGAGGAACGCTTACGCAATTGCCCGCACAAAAATTGTCTTGAAACACTCTTCTTCCAAGCACGATGGAAGGCCATTCCTTGAATCTAATTATGCCGTCATGCGGTTTACAAGCCACTGATCTTCCATTAGTCGGAAACACCCATGTTTATTGTGTTTACCGCAGACGATGCTATACAATCCTACACCCTCAACTCTGTGAACCAATTCCTCGCCCACCGCCAGAACCCGAATGGATGTCAGCCCAAGATGACTTACTTTACTTCGCTCAATTACACCAACTATACTTTGGTCACAGGTCAGGTATGGCAACGCTATAAGTCTAATACTCACGTTAACTAGACTGGTATGTCGCCGGAAACGAGATCGCAGACCATACGTACGTTCCTACAATATTCCTGTTCAAGAAACAAGCTCAATCGTCCATTTTAGCATGACCCACCAAGGTGATCCCTCAGTCGACGAAATCCACGGCAACCTTATCGCGCTGAACACCCTCGCCGGAATCCCACTCACCTCCATTAAAGGCTTTCGTGCGCCATACCTCAACTATAGCGTCGATACCCTCAAACGACTCGCCGCTGCGGGATTTATGTATGACTCGAGCTCTTCTGCTTCCATTCCAGTTACGGTCGACAACACTGACGCGTTCTGGCCGTACACGCTTGACCACGGAATGGCCAACAACTGTCTTCGCGTGCCGGGAACATGCAAGGGCGAGCCGAAGCTTCCGGGCTTCTGGGAAGTC
Source organism: Hymenopellis raphanipes (assembly GCA_003314085.1). NCBI lineage: Eukaryota > Fungi > Basidiomycota > Agaricomycetes > Agaricales > Physalacriaceae > Hymenopellis > Hymenopellis raphanipes. The sequence continues at coordinate 27,645 of QLPD01000352.1, forward strand.
CCCATGTACGCCTTCTTTGATGACCTGGGCGAAGCGGGACCGCATCTCATGGATCCGTGGCTGTCAGTATTTTGGTTTCTTCAATACTTGGATATACGTTGACTTTGGAGGGCATTAGTGATGTTGCGAATGGAGCTGCAGTAGTGAATGACACCGTCACGTTTGAGTACATGAAGGCGACGTTTACGGCGCACTACGAGGGGAAGCGCCAGCCGATTGGCCTGTACACGCACCCGATCCATCTTGCGACGGATTACCCTGGAGTGTCTTCTCCGAACTCTACGATACGCATGATCAATGCGTTTTTGGATTGGGCACAGGAGCAGCAGGATGGTGCGTCCTTGCTCTTTTGTTTTTTGGGATGATATGGACGTGCTTTACTTAGTATGGATCGTATCGACCGAACAGCTCCTCGCGTGGGTGCGGAACCCAACGCCCCTGGGACAACTAGACAGCTTTGACGCGCTGCACTGCTCGACGCCGGATGTGCAGGAGAATATTTGTAACGGAATGCCTGAGCGCGAAAGTGGACTGCTGTCCCACTGCGCGTTTTCAGACTTTCCTTTCTTTACTTGCGTGAGTCGCTTCTTCAAGTGTTACGGAGCTGATGCTTATGTGCTTCGCAGTACGGATGCCCGAAGACGACGCCCACACCAGGTAATCCTAATCCAGAGCAAGTCGTGCCCGACGGACAACGGGCGAGGTTTAGACGTGTGTTGATCTCTCAACTACGCGAACCAACACTCACTCTTCGGCTCCATATAGTACCAGGAAACTGCTCTACACCATTCTGGGACCCGATAAACGGCCGGTGTATCTGCAGCTCTGAGACTTGTGTGTTCGTGGACAACTCGCAGCCTATCGGGGTGCGTACACTTCTCTTTGGGACCTGCTTTCGTTTTGATGTCTATATAGCCAAATGGCGCTAATCTGACTGGAGGCGGAACCGGAGGGGTTTTTACGCCCGATGATCCGAATGGGAAGAAGAGACATCATGTTCCGTTTAATGGGCCGAATTCGGCTACGCCGCAACGGGAGGGTGTGTGGGCGGCGTTGGCGGTTGGCGTCGTTGGAGCGTTAGTTGGTGCGCTGGGAGTATTTGTGAGGCCTTGATTTCGACAATCTATGGACCCGGACTGTATGACGTTACCCATCATTTGTGGTTGTAGATGAGTGTAGGGGCGTTAGTGAATAGAGTCGGAAACTGTTGTATCTGGAGATAACTGGGGACACTTGGGCGTGGTGCATGCTCGTAATGATCGCAGTAAAGACTCGAGTTGCATTGCCCACCAACGGTGTAAACTTGGGAGACGTGGAATCCTTGCTCTAAGGAGGACTAGGTGCTGTCCAGAAAGGTGATTTTCCGGGATAACTCACAACTCACAAATGCTTCACATCGCGCTCTGAGTCAAGGCAAAGTTAACCACAAATGTCGAGACCAGACATCGCAACTGCCATGGGTCGCCCACTGTTTTTGTGTGTACAGACGCGTTATACTGGATGCAGACCTCTACACACATAAGTCCCATATACAGTCATGGAGGTCTGTCTACTCCTGCAACTGATGCTCTTTATGTCGTGGCGACGAAAGGGCGGTCGGCTGCAGGACGACTCAACATTTTGATAGCACCAGGGTAAACTACAGTGCTAGTCACCACCTCGCCACCTGCCAAATCAGGCTTTTTGATCAATTCTGTCACGGCGCACACCACGGTCGGTGTCACACTTCACCAGTTTTGGAAATAGTGTAAAACGACTCTATTTGTATAGGGCTACCATCTATTAAAATATCTAAGCCCTAGCTTAAGTTTTCATTTTTTCATGGCCAAAAAAGTGAAATGTGTCACGCTTTGGCAGAGTGTCACATATGTCACACATCGTGACATCTCTGCCATGGTCGACAAATCTCGGCCCACAGTCAACTTAGGGCATCAGAAATGAGTCGTTCTCATCAGACTGGGTCTGTTGCACACAATTCTGCATGCTTACAAGCAGAAATATAGATTTTATTTTTTTCTCAACCCCAAAAAAGTGAAATAAGCGTGGGAAAATTGGTTTGACTGCATAAAACACCATATTTTGACCTGCCGGATTCAGCAAAAATAGTGTAAAATCTTGAAAAAAATCTCCCCGGCCTACAGCCGGGGGTAAGAGAAGTGCCGACTAGCACTGTAAGTCTTTAAAACTTTGTGAGGTTAACGAGAATTGGGCCACAGGCGTTCAGCGTTCAATTCAAGTTGCTTTGGAAGTCGCGAACTCGGAAGGGTGTTGAGATTCAAAAGCGTGTGAGGAACGGCATTGGGCGATCCTGACTGGAAGGCTCCAAGCGTCGCCAGTGGCAATCAATACCCGCCAGAAGACGCAACGCAGCACATTCATTAATCTTGAATGCAGTCTCGTTATAACGGAGAAAACGCGCGCAGGCCTTGGGTCCGATCTAGGAATCTGTAATATAGCCCACTAAGATATATGATGTGTTCATGTACTCTTTGAGACATATTCTCATGCAAGAACCTTCCCTACAGCCTCGACGGTGGCTGTGTGTACTTCGTCTATAGAAACTGTACTATCGACCTAGACAGGATGTGTCAAGTAGTCGTAAAGGATACAAGTAGACGTACCTCGGCGACCTTGCCAAACTTTCTATAATGCTCGATGACAGGCATCGTCTGATTCTCATACGTTTCTAATGATATGTGAGGATCAAAAATGAAGAGGGAGGGTGTGGCGTACTGAAGCGTTTCTTGATGCTTTCCAGGTTGTCATCCTCGCGACCGCTCGTCTTGCCACGTTCAAGTAGACGCTCCGCCATAACCTCTTCTGTCGTCGCGAAGAATAACACGGCCGATGGTTCGCACACCTTGAGGAGGTCAGTCCAGGTCTGTGTATGGTGATATCACATACATCCTCCTCAAACTTGAGGGCCTGGTCCATCTTGCGGGGAAATCCATCGATAAGGAAACGACCACGTCCATTGCTCCACTCCTCGCCCGACTTTGTCTTGATAGCATCGAGCATCGCGTTCTCCAGGAGCTTGACGGTAACCTCCATAGGCACAATATTGCCTTCACGGATGTACGTCCTAATCATCTCGCCGTACTGGGACCCCTCGCGGACTTGCTCTGCACGCAGCAGGTCGCCAGCTAGACACGTGTTGAGCAGGAGGGCGCGCCGAGCAGGGCGGAGATGTACCAGATAGATGGCAGAAATTGAAGTCGTCGACGAGGCGGGCACATTGAGTCCCTTTACCAGCGCCTGGGCCTCCGAGCACGAAGAGAACGTTGACCTTGGCGGCGTCGAAGGTGGGAGCCATAATGAAGGTGGCTGGTTATGTAAGCGGCTATTTTAAACCTCACCAAGCGGACACCCCACGTCAAACTTCACGCAGCGCGTTATCTTGTCAGACGGCGCATCGTTCACTCATTTTAGGTCGCCGCGTTCTTTGCTTCCTCGGACACGAGGGTGTAGGCCAAGGCGGTGAGAAAACGGCGGAATGGATATCTGGCGCGAGCACCGAGAGCGATGGCGAACTGGTTAATGCCTGTACATCAAGAACAAAACACACTCTCGCGGGGGATAACGTTGCATCAACTTTGTTGAAGGCTTACCTTCCTCCCTTCCTCCCTGGGCCGTGTACTCTTAACAATAGGTCAAAGCTTCAGGAGAAGGGTAAGGCAATACAATACGAAGGCTTCGTCCTGGATACTGTCTTCTAACTCTCAGAACACCTTTTCTGATTGCTCTTCAGTACTCTACTCAATAGCACCCCGGCCCCACCGCCTGGCACATCCTGTGTGCCTTTTTGACTCTACCGCCTAAAGCCTCGACGTCTTGAATTTCTGCCATCTATCTACGGCTTTCTCGACCCTGTCTCGCTCCGCAGTCATCTATCCAATGATTTGCTATTTGTAGAGAAAGTCCCAGTACGGTGAGATGAGTAAGTCTGCGGTGCATTTGTCAAGAAAACATTGTACCCTTGGAGCTCTATGAGGCAATGCTGGACGACCTGAAGACCAAGCCTGTCGATGAGTGAACTCTCGGGCGTGGTCGCTCTTTTATTGATGGGTTTCCTTGTAAGATGGGCCAGGCTACCAAATTTCAGAAGGATGTACGTGGATTCACCTATAAAGAGTTCTGGGCTGACCGAGACCTCCTACAGCTGTAGTTGTGCAAACCGTCATATTTTTCGTAATGACAGAGCATCTGCTTCCATGTCGTATGATGAGTGGTCGACAGGGCGCCCTCGTGAAAAACCTCAACAAACGCTTCAGCACACCACCCCCTCAAGTTCGCGTATCATCAGAACGTACGAGAACCACATATGGCCCGTCCTTGAGCATCATCGAAAGCTTGCCCAGGCCGCCGATGTACGTTTACCTCCTCTTTGATTGGTGAATACTTGACACATTCTTTCTAGATCGACAGCTCTGTTTCTATCTACGAAGTCCCTGTCGGAAGATTCTTTGTCCATGAATCTGTTTCTAGTGCTACTGCAACTGATCTAAATCTCTTATAATGCATTTTGTAAGGTTTTTTCTGAGTTCCTGTCTTGACCAAACTTCTATTACAGTGATGTCACGTGCGCGAGTGCCACTGTGCGATGCATTGGAATCACGACTGAGACGTTGACCACCATGACTCTGCCCCACTGTTGCACATGTGATACGTATAAGCGCGGGCTATCCAAGGTTTACATGCTGATACATTTCCTATATGACTCGACAGGTATATTGGTATAAATGCCAATGGCGCCCTTTCCGCTCTTCTACATATGACATGACAATTCCAAGCCGAGTTGTTGGTCAATCACTCTGTGCTCAGAGTAAACGTCGTGGTGAAATGATATTAAACACGGCTTACCGCAGTAGAGTCAGTGATATTCTCGATATCCCACACTCTGACAGTCCTATCGTCAGAGCCAGAGACAATGCGTCTACCATCAGGAGAAAACGAGACCGACCTCACCCGATCTTCATGCCCGAAAAAAGTCTTGAGCAGTGTGCACGTCGCGACCTCCCAAACTTTGACAGTCTTGTCGCCAGATCCGGACACCAGGAGTTTGGAATTCAGGGAAAAACAGATAGAGGTTACACCGCGATCGGAGTGTCCTCTCAATTGCCAGCTTTCCTCCCCTAATTTGGTATCCCATATCCGTATGAGACCATTGTGAAATCCGAGGGCGAGTAGCTCTCCATCACTGGAACATGCAATAGAGAAAATGACGTCCGCTATCGCCGAGAGCGTTAACGCAAACAAGCATGTCCTGGTCGCTGTGTTCCACATGCGGACTTCTCCAAGTCGAGTACTGTAAGCTGTCATAGTGTCACCCCGTGGTGAGAACGCAAGGCCGAAGACTTGACCGGTATCCCCTTCCATCAAGTTTGCGGTGTCCTCAGGCTTGCTGACATTCCAAACCCAGATGTCTCCATTCCGTAACGCGACAATGTCTTCCACCTTCTCTGGATCCTGATTTGGCAAGAAACCAACGAAGTTAATCCCTGAACCCTCAAATAACCTGCTCTCCGCCTTGATTAATTGTCGCTGCTCTTCACTCCAGTCGAAGACTTGGACAAATCCGCGGCCACGACACCTCCCTCCTACGACACATCGTCCACCATTTGTCGAGAGCGCGATCGTGTAAACGCTGCCCAATGTTGGTGCTTCCGTTACTACCTCCCCGGTGCACGCATCCGAGACTCGGAGTTCTGGGTTCCATTGGCTGGTATCATGGAAAATATACTTGCTGTCCTTGGAGAACGCGATACAGGTCACCGTCCCCCGTATAATCGGAAAAGTGAACCAACGCAAGAACTGCCTGGCCGTTTCTTGATCTTCCTTGTCTCCGTCCAGCAGCTTCTTGATCAAGGGGGAGGCGGTGGGGAGGTCAGTTTGCCTGCGTCGAATCCTCAAGGGAGAGAGCTCCTTATTGAAAGCGCCGAGAATCTCGCGGCCGAGGAACTCCCTAGATCCCGGCTCTAAGAGTAGATCGATAATAGCGTCGAGTAAGTACTGTGGATCTAGTCTTCGCTTCAGCAGTGCAATCAACTGGGATGAAGTGTGACGTACCTGATTGGGATGCTGAGTGCATTTGAATTTTCAGGTTGCTGTCGGGGCCCTTGAAGCGCATATTCAAGAGCATGATGCGAGCACGTTCATATTCGCTGAACTCAAGCCATGGCGGATAGTCCTCCTCCGGACCCGAAAGCAACACGCCAAGTTGATGTCTAAGCGCTGTTGGTGGATCGGTGTCGGTGGGCATGGTCCATATTTCTGGGTTCAATGGACGAGCTTTCGGTACCCAGCTCTCCATTGTCAAACAGACGGACAAATGTAGCTTCTGACCAGAGCATATCGTCCGACCGCGCCCCAGATGAAATCTACACTGTTTTTGAAAAGCAAAGAACAAACAACAGAAGGAAAGGTTACCTTCGAGTAATGGAAACTGGATCAGTATAGGCAAGACGTTTCAGAGGAAGCACCTCGAGCAACCACCATGGCCACGTGAGGGACTCGATGATATCAACCATCTTCAGTGACTGAAGTTCGTTGCGCATTTCATCCATGCGTAGACCAGCCTTTTTTGCTTCGGAAACCATCCATTTCAAAGGTGGAACTTGGCTGGCGTATTCGGGTAAAAATTTGACGCGTCGCTCATCTAGTGCCAGTCCGTGGCGGAAAAAGCATACATGCTCCATTCCATCCGTAGTGCCTGGAAGCAGCTTGCGCGTGCGAACGACACCAACCGATGATACAGTGTCCCTAAGTTCGACTTTGTTAAACATGAATCAAGTTGGTGAAATAATCATCGTACCAAGCGCCAACAAAGTGGACTTTAACATCTTTACGTGAGAACGATCGCTTGAAGTTCTTGCAAAGGACGGAGTCCTTATCCTGCTCCCGAGAATAGAGCTCATACGCACTGAATATTGTGAGAGCAGTCAATGAAGTAAGTTAGACGCTCACAATGGTATCTGCATCGCATTTCCTTTGTGTATGAGGCCAACCTATATCAGAGGTGAGTCACTGTAGGTCCATGACGTGCACAAGTTTGCCTTCTCAATCATTGCCGAAATCACACGCACTTGATACGCGCCGCGGGAGAAACCTACGAGTGGGTCGAAATGAAGCAGCGCAAATGAAGTGAATGTTACTAACCGAAAAGATATATGCAATCTCCAGGCTTATAGTTATCTGACAGCCAACGATAGGCGCCACACACTATGCGCTCAAAGTTCCTAGTACGCCATATTTGTTACCAAGGAAAAAGTCAAGTAACGAAGAAACGCACCACGCAATCGCCATATCAATCTTGTGCGAGATGGTTCGCCGCAGGTAGGAGAGCGATTTCCAGGAGGGTTTGGCATACGTCCCAATTCCACTATTGTACCAAGTCCGCTGATTGGCCTCTTCTTTTTGGACGAGGCTATAAAACTCGACGACGTTTGAGTTCTGCTCGAATGCTGTTAGCAACGCAAATACGACAAATTCAGCAGTCCGCACCTTGGTGCCGAATTGATTCGATGTCCCGTCGATGCAAACAACGAGATTTCGCCCGTCTTTCTTGCACCCGCAGGGCTGCTTCTCTTCGACACGCTTGGGTACGTTCGTGTCCTCGCCGGTCCTGGGGGCCCCTATGAAAGAAGCGCGTTAGCGCCACGCTGTCGCCAGAGTCTTGACAGCAATTACTTGACTTGGTGTTCTTGTCTAATTGAGCTGTGGTATTCTTGTCTGACTGAGCTGCTGTGTTGTTGTCTGACTGAGCTGGCGTTTTCGAAGAGCCCGCTGCTGCGTCCCCCTCTGACTGAGCCGGCGTTTTTGAAGAGCCCGCTGCTGCGTTATCTTCTAGTATTATGCATGAGCAAGATAAACGAATGACAAGTACAAACTCGCACCCAGCTCATCTATTTTCGGCTCAGTTTGGGTCGCTTTTTGAAGGCTGTTTTCGTCGTCGTGGACGTCTATATGTTCAGGCTCATCGAGCGGGGATACACCTGTCGAAGGGTTACCTTCAGCAAGGTCAGCATTTGACGTGTAGGCAATGGCGGTTTCGGCCATCTTCGAAGCACAAAAGATGCAATTCGTTCGTGCCGATTTAAATACATTCGCCTGACTCCCACCTTGAACCGAATAGACAAGCATGCCACAAACACGCCGCCGGAACGTGCTTTCTGTTTTTTCATCAATCATGTCACTGCTTCTTGTCACTGTCAGAGTAGGTTAGAATTGACCACAAGGCATGGTTCAATTGTCTTCACCTGAGATGGGTTTTCCCCGGTGAGAAGAATATTTAAACGTGTTTCCAAACGCATTGACACTGACGGACGAAGTAGTTATTAATATCTAAGTCTTGGTGTTCTTTAAGGGCTCATACGTCAAATTCACAGGAATGCCAATGAAAGTGCTCACCTAGATGCAGTGGCGGTAACACATGCATGTGCTACTGCCATACAGTTATTTCTTTAGCGCGGTGAAATAAAGTTTAATAAACGCCCTGGCGCATGGAAAGGAAAGAGCCAGCTGAGAAATGCCGACGGTTGACGAACAAGGTCCCGTTCTCGTATCACACGTATAGACACAGCATAGACACTCCCTTGGGAGGAAATAGTTGTCGAGATGATAGCAGTTCGTAGCCATAACCTATTCGGCCCGAATCAACCGATTCTAAACAAAGCGTCCAAACTAGGATAGTATTTCGAATGTACTATCTGTACCGGTGGACCGGTTAGTCACCTAGAAGCGGTTAAAATTGCTGGGACTGCTCTCCCCCGCTATTTCTGCCGCCCAACTTGTTAACTACATGAATCATATATACTATCTATGCCTCCTCACCATTCCTTGGGATGGACAGTGTAGTTATGTGAGCATAAGACAAGACGAAAAGTGTGGGAAATACGCGGGATCAAATCCGTGACGTCATTAACTTGCTCGACTAGATTTTGGTCTACTCAAAGCATTTCTTCACCGTCCGCCCCCCAAAAATAACACAAATGTAGCTGGAGTATGCATATTCGAGATTCTTAAAAGATTGAGGTCGGGAAGGTATGTCGTTGAGGAGATATCGTCGGATTAACCGCTTCTAGGTGACTAACCGCTCCACCGGTACGGATAGTATAGTTACACAGATCCAAAAAGCAAAGCACGCACGCTGTTACGAAGATTCTACTAAAAGTATATGCTGGTTAGAGTACTACGCGTAAGTATACAGAGGGGGAGGGTAGATGGCATATATAAGAAAAAGCAAGGTCACTGTTATTGTTTCGACACAGACGGAGGACTCGGGTTATCCTTATCCTTATCCTTGTCTTTCTCCTCTTCCAGCGGCGGAGACGGGGACGGCGGTAGCGACCGAGGAGACGGCGACCGCGAGGTGGACGCCGCGTATCCGGAGGAGGGCGTGGGCGAGCTGGCACCCACATGGAGCTTCCTGGGCGACGATGACGATGGGGAGGACGGAATACTAGCACTATTGATTACAGACGAGGATTGGAACGTTAATGTATGCGACGTAGGCGTCGGCGCCGTCACCGTCGACGTCGAGTGCGTGTGCGTGTGACGGGGGTGCGCAGTCGGGGTATGTGACGCCTCGCGAGAGTGCGAATGCAATGAGGATAACAAGGGAGCATGGCTTGACGAATAAATATCTTGCGGGATAGGAATAGAATAGTGATTATGCTGTTGGTATTGCGAAAGCAGGGGCGAATGAGATCCGAGATTGGGGTATAGAACGTGGGCGCGGGGAGACCTGGAACCAGTTTGATAATATACAGTTGTGGCAGAGTCGGAGAAGTGTTGCGCGCTGGGGGATTCTGGTGACGGCGGTAACGGGACGGAGATAGCACCTGGACTATGAGACCACGGAATGCCTTTAATGGGGCGCGCGGGCCCGGAGGTTGAACGTTTCGAGACGTCGGAATGGTGAGGGAGAAGGCTGTCCAGTGTTACTTTGGATGATGTTGGCGATGAGTGTTGCGGAGTCTTATGGAATCGCCCTCGGGGCAGAGGCAGCAATCTCGGAGGAGCGTCCGTCGTTAGATCTACGAGGCCGTGACCTGCCTTTGTCGTAGGAAATAGCCATGAAGCCCGGCGCGCTATGGGTCCCACTGGCTGTGTCGAACCCTCCGTAAACGACTGCACAGACATTACATCGTCGGACTCGGCAGCATCGGATCGCTCCTCGTCAGTGAAGATTTCACTATTACTCGACGAGCCATTGTGTGACGATTCGGGTTCGCGAGCATTTGTTGGTGCAGTGGCAAGAACGAGACCGTTCTCAAGTTGATCCTCAAAGAAGATCTGATCAGCAGGCGGGGCGTCTGGCGGCGGTGGGCTCGTCCATTTTCCGCGTTTTGGTGCCATATGTTCGGGAGGAGGTCTTATTGACACAGGAGGGCGACTAGTGGGTTCTGAAAAGTGCGTAGGGGGTGAGAAGCGGTCGGCGCCTTTTGGCCGCATGGACTGGTTTCCTACACTATACGGAGTTTGGGGTGGGAAGTTGGATAATCGGGGACCG